>PVKE010003961.1:0-67999 GCA_004027555.1 Craseonycteris thonglongyai
CTAGAGACCATCTTATTAAGCGAAATAAGTCAGCCTGAAAGAATCAGGAAACACATGACCTCACTTATAGGTGGAATATAAAAGTGAAAGTAACAAAGACACAGAGACCTATGGACACACTCAATAGCTTGGTGATTGCCGGAGGGAGGGGGAGGAGGGGGGAGGGAGAGAGGGAGGGAGGGTGGGAGAGGGCACCAGCATTATGGACACACTCAATGGTTTGGTGGTTACCAGGATAGGGGGAAGGAGCGGGGGGGACAGTTGTAGGGGGAGGTGGGAGTGGGCACTAGATATAAGGTGATGGAAGGGGAACTGATACTGAGTGATGGGCACATAATACGATGCATGAATGATGTGAGGTGGACTTGTACATCTGTAAACTGTCTAATTATTACCAACCAATGTAACCTCATCAAATTTAACAATAAATAAAAAAAAAAAAAAAAATGTCAGCTTTATTCTTACCTGCTTTCTCCCCAGCTGGCTCTGTTCTCTGAAAATCAGTTATAAGTCTCAGAATTTTTCTGATCTTACCCCATAAATAGTGCTATTTTTCTGTGAGTCCATAATCTCTAGCCAGTTTATGACGTTAGAGTTTTACAGTCTGAGTATTCCCATATTGTTTAGTAATAGTATTTTCTAATGTCACAATAGAAATGGAGACAAGACAATGTGTTCCTTTTGGAGAAGGATGTCAAGAACATGTGGAATACTACTAATCCTTCGGGGATCTTTTTATTTCTGCGGGGAATTCACCTGAGCCTTTTACCTGTTCTTTATTGTGGGCCATGCTTCGTTTCACGTAACTCCGTAGGAATAATTCTGCCATTCCCTCATCTCACTCTTCCTGAGAATGCTGGAAACGTATTGTCAGTTACAGTACTATTAAAAGTGAATTTCAAGTTACACGTTTACCTCAATAGCTCCCCTTTTGTATAAAAACAGCTATTTGTTAGATTATGTGCTAACCTGAAAAGAGCCTGAAGACAATTTTTAATGAAAGTAATATTTAATCAGTTGGAAATAGCCCTGTTTTTGAGTGATAGGTGAAAACTGAACTCTTTGGCTAAGAGATACATTGACCATTAATTTAGTAAGAAAAGAGTCGGTCCATGGATGAAGTAATGAAGGAGGAACATAAGGGTAAGTATTTAAAACAGAATCCACATTTGTAGACCCAAACTAAAATGCCTTCTTCTGAACAATTGTTTTTATATTCTGCCACAATTCTATCTTCCTTCTCTTTGAGAAGACTTCTGATTAATCCAGAATCTAATTTACTGATATGAAGAATGAGTGGCACTTTCATAGTAATTTAGTTTTTAGTTTGTGAGCCTAAATGCCACGTTCCAACAACTTACTGTGTTTAATTTTTTTTTTTTAAACAGGAACGAGAAGTTTGGCACTTGGTCTGTCAAGCTAAAGGCAGAAATGTTTGATTTTTCCATTCCTGGCAGTGGAAATAATGACATTTTGGACATTCAAAACCAGGTAGAATAAAGTCAACAGTGGAGATTATTTCATTTCACAGCTAGGAATTGGAGGAATACATTTTAACATAAAACTCAAATAGATTTTAGAATTAAAATGTTTTGTTTGTTTTTTTCCTAACAAAGTGAAATTCTAGAAGTTGCTGTGTTTGGAAATATTGAACATTTGTCGTATGATTTTGTTCCTAAAGTATGAATATAAAATATGTTTCAGTGTAGGGAAATTGGAAGAAAAGAGTTAAAATGAGATTGTCGCTGTGTTTCAGTCTAGGTTAGAGATTTTGAAGATTTTAAGTGCTTCCACACATGAAATAATCCTTGTAAACTCTGGATACTGAGTGTTCTCATTTTTGAAGGGGGTAGGAGATTGGCTGAGGTGGTTTCCTGGGTGAGGCAGGGGTGGAGAGAGCTGACATTTCTAGGGTGTCCAGGAGGGAGGTGAGGGATGTGTTGTTTCCATGGAGACACCACTGCTCCATTTTTCCTCTAGGTGGTGACAAATGTGACTGGACTTAGCCTGGTGACTGGACTTAGTGGAAATTTGTTCTTATAAATGTTACAATTTTTTTCTCTACAACTTTTATGCAAACATGACTTCCAAGATGGAATTCCTTTGTGATCTTACTTTTAAGATTTGCTTAATTCTTTCTAATGGGACATGTTTAAGTTAATGAATGGACTAGTCCAAAAAGTCGTATTTTTTTAATCATCTAAAAAGCACATGCCGGTATAGGTAGGAACTCACTTACCCTTTGGTATGCTTGTGAAGCATAGTGACTCCTGTTCTAATCTCTCTATTTGCGTTTGGAACCTTAAGGGAAAATGCTTAGTCTTCCTGAAACTGTATGCAGTCAGAACTTTAATGCTGCTTCAGGAAGAGTTATAGGTGTACTGGAGGTAAGGTAACAAGGGCTTAAGTGAGGGTGTGCTCCAATTCAAAAAAGAAACTGGAACAAGAGACTTGTATGTTGCTTTGGATACACTATGAATTTAGTTACTTAGCAGATAGAAGCATCAGAAACAGCAGAGCTTGTGCCCACACAACTCACACAGTCTAATACAGTAACCTTTAGACGACAGCTGTAGCGCAAAAGGCCCACGCCTGAACCAACACAGCCAAGCCGAGTTCCTGTTCTTTACAGCAGGACAGCTGAGCTGGTGGCTGAGTTTAACAACAGAAAAGAACAAAACAAAACAAACAACCCCAAACCAAAGTGTTCTGAAGAAAGGAAAATGTACTTCTTAGAAGTTAGACATTTGCAAAGCATAGTCTTGTGGGAAAGTGTCCACCTTGTCTGTGGATTTCTAGCCTCTTCCCATTGGCTGAGAAAATATTTCAACTTATTAAATCCTTTCTGGGTGGAACTGAGAAACTGTATCCATTTAATAAAATTCCTAAATTGGGATTAGCATTATCACTTATGCCATGGGAATTTGAAGGGCAAAGAAAAATATTTTCCTACCTACTCTGATTCAGGATCAGTTTTTAAAAAGTATTCATTTTTTCCTGACAGCTAATTTCAGCAGTAGAAAGTGCTGAGAAATTGGGATGTTGATTTCCAAAGATTTTTATTAAAAAAAAAAAAAGAAAAGAATTATAAGTAGTAGCTAATGATAGACGATTATGCTACAGATTTCAAGGTTACTGCCAAATAGAGGATTTTATAAAATTAAATTTATGAAGCCGGATCATTTAAGGAAAGTAATTCATTTCTTGCTTTGACTGTTTCCCAGAACAAACATTAAAAAATGCATGATTTTTTTTCCTGGTATTAATGAAATAGTTTCCAAATCTAATGCAGTACATTCCTTTATCAGGATCTTACTCAGTTTGTGACTCACTGGAAACCGATATCTTAGAATTAATCTGATACGTGCTTTTACCAACTTTTCTCTTGTTTAATGCGTAGCTTCAGTATAACAACATTCATTTTCATTGTGTGAGGCTTTCTGGAACATACTAACACACCAGAAATAAAAAGAAAGTTTCAAGTTGTTTGTTTTATTTCTGTTTCTCTCCCCGTTTGAAAAGATTTTATCTTCTTTTGGGGTAGTAATTATTTAAAAAATTTCCAAGTTGGGGATCTGTTTTTTGATCTAATGTCTATCAAATAGAAATTTGAGAAAAAACTGTGTTTCTGGGGTACATAGAAAGTTAAGCGAACTGTCTTAAAAGCTTCTGATAGCTCTTTTAAAACGTAGGCACAGTTTTTGCCAAAATCAAGAGCCTTTACTCTGTGCTTAGGGTCGGAAGCCCAGGAGTTACTGAGGGGACAAGGGTAAGAGAGCGGCAGAGACACGTCTGTGAAGGGTGACAGTTCTATTTTTCCACTTCCAGGGGCTCAGCGGCACAGGCAGCTAGCAATGTGCCTGCCGCTCCTGCCAGCAACCACCTCCATGAGTTAGAACCGTATGCAGACTTACCGTGATGGCCTGAAGTCTTTCCTTCAGCAGCTCAGCTTCTTCCATTCTAGAAGGCAAGGGCAGGCAGACGGTGAAGGAAGTCCAAAGCTACCATGAAGCTGGAGCCTCCTGGGGGAGAGCAGCAGAGGGAGCAGAGCAGAGGCAGGGGGGAAAATCCGCTCTGAGCACCGGTGGAGGAAGGCAGAAATCCCTAATGGGCAGGAGCGTCTCGGAGCAGATGTACAGATCAGGCCAGACAGACACATGTAATGAGGGTGTGCTGGGAGCAGACGCGGAGGCTGCTGGCACCAGCTGACTGACAAGTTTGAACGGCAGCGGCTCAAGCCCTTTCCCTTCAGGAGCTGCCAGCTCTTTGTTGTAATGTGCACAGTTAGCGAGGCACATTTTCTTGTTAACTGTTCCTTCCCCACTTCATAATTTTCCAGGAGGGGCACAGTGAGCCCACACACTGTTCACCCTCCGCTCTAGTGTCACACAACCACCTCTGTTGTGGGGGGTCTGTGTGTGTTTGTCCAAAGTTACCCCACCTGTGCGCTCCTCCAGACCCCAGAAAGACTGAGGCTCGCCTAGACTGGGCCAAATCACGTGCCTGCCTTTCTTCCTCTGATTGTCTTTAGATACTAATAAAAATCATATAGTTACTTTAGAACTTAATCCGGTGGAACATTTATACCAGGCTGTCCTCCCCTCTCCCTTTTTCTCCCATTGCAGCAGTTTGTTTCAAACTGTGGAATCTTTAGGTCGTGGAGAAATCAAAGGTGTTAATGTGACTGTTAAGAACGTGGGCCACCAGCAGTGTGCTTCAAACACCAAGTAGCACCCTCTGCTACTTCTTGTTGTGGATTCCTACGGAATGCTGTTCTCCCTTGGACCTTGTTCAGAAATGACAGTGGCTTTCAGGAAGGTACCCATTTTGACCTCACCAGTTATGCAAGAGAAAGGAGTGAGGCTTTGAAAGCGTGTTGCTGGTCTGTAACTCGTGCAGTCTGACACTGTGGGTATGCCCTGACCATTTAGAAAAACAAAGTCAAGCCCAATGAAACTCTTAGTTCAAAGCAAAGGCCGAGACGCTTTACAATTTACTTTGTCTGCTTTCTTTCCCCTATCATTTCCTTAATTCAATTTTGATGTAGCAAACCCTAATTATCATCTACCTCGTTATTATGTGTCTGAGTGCTATCAGGCACCTTCATATCAACATTCAGCTGGAGAGGTTAAAAGAACAACCTTTATGTTGAACATATAGTTTAATTTCCTTTGCATTGCTGATATCAGTAGTAAGATTAACAGCTAATATTTGTTTAGTACTCTCTGTAGGCAAATGCTTTGTATCCTATTTATCTTACAACATGCTGGGAGATAGGTCCTTTTTTAGGCCTATTTTAAAACTGAGGGAACAGGCTCAGAGAGGTAATTTGCCACTTAGCTAATAAGTCACAAAGCCAGGATTGGCACCTGGACTGTCTGACTTTATAATAGCTATTTCTCAGGCCTGCCCAAGGAAACAGGGCCAGGTGAGACACAGGCTGAAGGCTCTATCAGTTTTTATGAGATCCTTCTTGGGCCCTCAGCCTCTTCCTCCATCTAGTCCCCAGACCATGTATAGCTGGATGCAAACCCTCTGGTGGAACTCAGTGGGAATCTCCACTGGGTAAACTTGGTGGCCCTCCTGAGAAGAGATTTCTCCATATTGTTATTTGGGGCTCCCTAACCACAGAACCCTAAGATAAAACTCACCCATTTCAAGTCTGAATTCATACTTGAAGGTAGTTTGTCTTTAATCATGCATCCTCAAAAGACATTTAGGGAGGCCAGAGCATAGGAGAATTGGTTAGGTGTGGGCCATGTTTAATTACTATTGGATAGGTACTTAAGCTTAAAACAAAACTTTAGATTTTGTTTATCTGCAGATTCTGGCTGAAATTAAAGACAAGAGAGCAGTAGTGATAAATATCTTAGTCAGAACTGCGTATTTGCTGCCCAGAACAGATGGGCTGTCATCCAATTATTATTCTGGATCTTTTCCTAAAAACCATTTACCTTTCAAATCTCATTTCTGCTATAGCAAAACCCACGGGTTTTCTAGTGAAGGTGAGAACTAGGTAAAACAAGAGGATCAGGGAATTTAGGAGGGAGCAGTGTTATGAAGACTGATTGGTATTGTGTGCTTATTCATTTATTTAGCTGCTAATGCCAAGAATTGCTAATATTTTTAAGCATTTGTTATTAATTCTGCATAAATTTATTGAGCATCTATGATGTGTCAGGAGCTGTGTTAGGTGTTTGAGGTACATGGATAAACAAAAATCCTGCTCTGCTTGAATTTATATTCTAGTAGACAACAAACAATATAATAAGCAAGTAAAATATAAGAGGCTGGGAAGCTGGGATGGCTCAGTGGGTTGGGCGCTCACTTTGCAGCGCTGGGGACCGGGGATCGGATCCTGGCCCCGGCCTGTGCGGACCCATATGCTGAACTGGGGAGCTCCCCAGTTCAGTTCCCTCTCTGTCTCTGACTCTGTATCTCTCTTTCTCTCTCTCTCTCTCTCTCTCTCTCTCTCTCTCTGTCAAAAATAAATAAATAAATAAATAAATAAATAAATAAATAAGAGGTAAAAAGATGACTATGTTAGTCTGATTCCTATGACAAATGCTAAGATGGGTTAAATGTGTTGGATTTTATTAGGAGAATGACTATATGAGAGAAAATGGGGAGGTAGGAAGAGAAGGCTGGTGCTGGGAAAGTCTGGAAGAGTGGTCAGATCATGGTGAAACTCTGACCCGTGGGAAGGAGAGAGGGAACCAAAGTTGGGTGGAAACATTCTAATCTGCAGTGTGGTCTAAGGGTAATTGGCAAGTCCATGAGAGAGTCCTGGAGCCACAAATTTAGCTACCAGGGTGGTCCTGTGTCTCCCAGGAATGAGCTTGTTTTAACATTCTTGCCATACTTAATAAGTGGCTGGGAGTAGCCCCTGAGAGGCAGGGTCTTGGTGCATATACAGGGATAAATTTCAGAGTCCAACAGCTGGGACCCTTGCTTAGCTAGCTCCTATAGTTGGATGTCTGAAAGGAACATTCTCATGATACCCATAGTGATCAATGCTACGGAAACAAAATAGAGCAAGGGAGGAGAATAAAGATTACTAATGCGTGGTGTGTTGCAATTTAGAGTTGGGTTATTAGGTATCCTCAATGAGAGGGGCGCATTTGAACAAGGCCCTGAAGGAGGGGTGGGAGTTAGTCACGAGGAAAAGTCTGTGCAAAGGCCCCTAGGTGGACTATATCTGGTATGGTTTAGGAACAAGGTCACTGTGATTAGGTGGGGAGCATTGAAGGGAAGGGTAACAGAAGATGTGGTTGAAATGTAAGAGGTCCCTCATTCATGCAGGTTCTTGTAGGCCATTGTAAGGACTTTGGTTTTTAGTCTGTATGGGGTAAGAGCCACTGAGACGTTATTAGCAGAGAAGTGACATGACCAAGCATGTTTTGCACGAATGGAAGCCGAGAGAGGAGCTAAGATGCTATTGCAGTAATCCAGTTGAGAAATGATGGCAGTGTGAACCAAGGTGATAGCAATGACAGAGGGAAGAGGTTGAACTGTGGATAAAATTTGAAGTGGAAGCCATGGGATTTCCTGAGATCAGATATGTAGTTTGAAGGAAAGAAAGGATTCATGATAACTCTATGACTCTCGAGGACTGGGCAAATGGAAGTTGCCATCAATTAAGATAAAGAAGTTGGGGGAAATAGCTGTGTGTGTATGTGTGTGTGTGTGTGTGTGTGTGCGCGCACGCATGTGTGTGTGTGTGTTAAAGAGAAGATAGATACCAAGATCTCAGTTTTGGACAAGTCAATTAGTTATCACATGGGGATGTTGAGTGTACAATTGGATATATAAATTTGGAGTTCAGGAAAGATATCTCATCTAGACTTGTAAAATTTAGTATACCTTTGGTAGTAAGCAGGATCACAAAAAATCTAGAATTATAGTCTATAAAGCAGCATAATAGAGTGAACTAGTGTTCATTAAATGTTAAGTACATATTCATGACCAAATTCAGTCTTCCTAAAATAAGTATATAAGCTTATCTACTCTAGATTATGTTGTTAAATGAATTTACTATTTTGTTGTTTGTTAACTAATGTAATGAGGTTAAGAGTTAAAATCTGACTGTATATTATGAATTAAGAGATATTAATATAAAAGTTTCTGAAACAGTTCCCTTTCTTAAAATATATATGCTATCTTGTTGGAAAGGTAAGACATAGGCTCGAAACAATTAGAGGACAAAAGAATAGTAAACCAACTGTCATTGTAGTCTTATAAAACAAAGTGTTAACTCTTGCATTATTTGAGACCAAGAAAGTATAGCATTATGAGTAATAGTAGTGTGTGTGCCACAAGCAGGAAGTGCAAACTGAATCGAAAGAGATAGAGATTAATGTGAGTTGCAGAAAAGCTATTGCAGGGGAGAAAACAGAATTTAAAAGTAGAAAAATTATTTCTAATTGTGAGAGGTGTTAGAGAATAAGAAAGGAGAATGTTTTACCTGTGGAAGAGAGGAGAATTAGACAAGAAGAGTGACAGAAATATATATTCATACACAGAATTTGATGTTCAGGCCAAGTGGATTTGGAGAGTGGGAGATGAATGATTAAACTCATGTTTCAGGACAATAAAACTGTCAACTCTTCTGAACATATAGGAAAGATTCAGTAGGAAGATCTTTTAGGAAGGTAGGGAATATGAAATGTGAATGCCTGTGGATAAAGTCTAAAAATTGCCAGTGTTTTTTAAAAGTAAATGTTCCCAGGTGTCTTCCTAGCTTTTAAAAGGACTGGACCCAGAGGTCAAGAAGTAGATGAAGAAGTCAGACAAATAAGTGGAGTAGTGTTTAAGGTTTAAAAACTGAAGGGCAATAACAGTAGCAATGGGAATGATTTATAAGGGAACGATCCAAAAGAAATTTCAACTTCAGAGTTAAAATAGAGAAAAGGATGACAATTTGATAGGTTCCAAAGTAAGTACAAAATGGAAACTTAGCTTAGAGATTTTGGATTGAAAAAAACACACACAAGAAAACCCAACTAAACAAACAAAAAACACACAAAGAAATAAAACACAAACAAAAGAGTGGCAGGAAGAATACTGAAGGAAACTAAAGGCAGAAAGTAAATAGTTCTAGGATGTATATGTGAAAAGACTTTTCTAGGGTGTTTTGGAAAACACATGCTTTTAAAAAAGTGGGTGCTCACTCTCCCCCCAACCCCTATTTTTCTTTGTGACTTCTCAGACACATAGAGGTCTAAAGTGATGTCAGCCTAAGGACATAGAGTTTTCTCTTCATATTATATCTCTGAAAGATTGGTTAAAATTTTCCTACCCTCAAATTTATTACATACGATCAATTCCATCTCTGTTCTTGTTACCCTTAACTATTACTCTCCCACATTACTGGGTAGTGTGAACTTTTTCATGTGTTTTCCTTCTCCAGTAGACTTCTGGATGGGATTTAATTGTTATACATAAGTAAGAAACAGATATTTGAATAGGGCAACCACATGAATTACAAGAGATTTATGCTATTACATTATTTTCATTCTAAGGTACTCTATATAGTTGGGTTGACAATATATCTATTTCTTTGTTAGGTGATTTGAGTTCTATAGTTTAGAGCAGGGGTGTTCAACCTTTTGGCTTCCCCGGGCCACATTGGACGAAGAATTGTCTTGGTCCACACATAAAATACATTAACACTAACAATAGCTGAATACCAAAAAATAGGGTTGCAAAACAATCTCAATGTTTTAAGAAAGTTAATGAGTTTGTATTGGACCACATTCAAAACCGTCCTGGGACAGGTACAGTGCATGGGCCATGTGTTAGATAACGTTGGCTTAGAGACTAAATGGACAAAATGCAGTAGGTTTCAAGACAGTCTATAGTGCAGGCGCTCATCTTAGTTGAACTATCCATGTTAATGAACTGTTGATCTCTCCTTCCTTCTTTGTTCACCTGGAGTCCTCACGGTCTTGATTTTACTCTTACCTCCCTGGTCTCCCCTTCTTAGCCTTTCTTACTGGGTACTTCTTGTTCCCTCACCCTCTTAAAATTGGAGTGCAGAGGGCTCAGTTGTTGGTGTTCTTTTCTTTCCTATTCTTCTCTACTCACGCCCCAGGGATCTTAGTCTCCTCCCAATGGCATTTGTATGGCAAGACTCTGAATTTATTTATGTCTCCAGCTTTGACTTCTCTTTTGCCCTAGGGTCTTAGGCTGTTACCTGTGCCTGGAACTCACTTCCCCCAGATATAGTTCATTCCCTCTCCATTTTCAGGTCTTTGCCAAAATGTCACCTTCTCAATGAGGCCTACCTTGACCTCAATGTAGAAAACCACAGACCTCTGTCTGTGATTCTACCAATGCTTTCACCTTACTCTATTTTTTGCTATAGCCCTTATCATCTTTGATAACACTATATAATGCACTTTTTTGTTAGTTTATTGTTTATCTTCTTTAACTAGTGTGTAATTTTATATAATAAAAGGTTCTCTTTGCATTCTAAGTTCTTAGAACAGTCCCGGGTACCTAGTGGACACTCCATAAATAATTGTTGAATAATGATTATTATCATCCTCTGTTTGCTTTTCCAGTATGTGTCAGGTGCGTTGCGGCATACTTCATGGATTTAGAAATCAATTCTTAAAAAGATTAAATAACTTACCAAGGGCTTACATATCCAGTAAGCAGTGAAACTAGGGTTTAAATCTAGGACTTTCTGGTCCCAAAACTCCATCTCAGTCTACTACATCATCCTGCCTCTATTTTTTCCTAGTTGTAATGAGATATCATAGCATGAGTTTTAACTACACATATCATTGCATGCCTAGAGTAATACATGACAAGTATGTTTGTATGTATGACAAACAAATTTGGTCATTTTGATGATTTGTAGAATAGATTTCTAAAGACTAGACACAGTCTATAGCCATTTTTTTTTTTTAGGAATTTGTTGAAAGATTAGACTATAACTTTTCTGTAAGTGAAGTGTTCAGTATTCTAGAGATACACCAGTGACCTTCCCCCACCCCCTCAAAAAGTTCTACTAGCAGACATGAGTGTGTGTGTGTGTGTGTGTGTGTGTGTGTGTGTGTGCGGTTAGTCATGCTGCTTTCTCTTTGAACATTATACAGTTCTTTTTTTTTTTTTCCAGACTGAGTTTCCTAGAATTCCAACAACTGCTGGATTTAGTGCAAAAGAATATTTAACTAAAACAATTGTTGGGCTTTTTGAAGGTAAAGGAAGCAGCTGCTTTCCAAACACAGCCTCAGATACCAAATAGTCTATCAGAAATAGCCACCAATAAAAAAAACGCAACCTATGAACAGCCCAAACATACATTGCAAAATAATTCCCCCAAACACCCATCAAACGAAATGAAATTTATTTCCCTTCTCATGAGAAATTAATATTAACATACCTACATGAGATCTTATATTTTAGTTTCCTCTGCCTCAGTTTACAAGTGGACATGAAAGTATCATGTCCACTTGTAATCAACATCATACAAAGAATTAGCATTGCTTTAGTGTAGGCCCGTAGGAAAAAGTAGAAGGTTAAACAATCTATAATTATCATTCCCAAGATCAAGGATTATAGGTGCCTCAATACAATGAACGCTCCTCTATCTTTTCACCACTCACACATGCAAACCTTGTGGTGTTCATACTCTTTCTTACATGTGCCCCATAGAGAGGCTTGGAAAGGACCATCTCGGTTGAGTTTTAAATGCGTTTGTTTTGAGTTGGAGTATTTGGTGAGGCCCATTTGACTTACTCACTTCCCTTCCTTTGTTAGCTGTGTAAGGAAGCTGCCCTTCCCTCTGCATTGTTTTAGGGTTAGGGTGTTTTTGAAAACACAGTTCCCCCGTGATATCCTCACTTGATGGTTTCATTTTTAGCCAGTCAATTTAACATAATATTTAAAATATTTGGACCAAAGAATGTTCCTGAACTCAAAAGTATTTTGAATGGTGTCCACAATCTGTGATAGCGCACACTAAACTGGCTGATTAAATTGTCCAGTTTGCTTCTGTGTGTACTCAGCTGCTTTTTGAACTTGAAAAGTTTGAGCTTTCTTTGCTTTTTGTTTAAAAAAGCAGTTTCTTCTTTTCTTCTCAAGTTGGTAATTTAGTTTAAAGAGTAATTGACTGCAAGTTGTGACATTGGAGTAGTGGTAAGTTTTTGCCCTAGATTTGTACAAAGACAAATGAGTGAGGCCCCTTCTAGTTCCTGAAATAGTTGCATTCCCTTTTTACTTTCTTCTTGAGTTCTAATCTCAGTTTTGTGTTGGCATAGCAAAATAAATACCCTTATAGCTGTGTTGGGATTGTAAATGGAAATAGGGAAGTTGAAACTGATCATTGAGGAGCTTATCTTTTCCATAAAGAAGTCATTGATTCCATCGTTCTACTAGATCCTCCTATTTAGACATGGGGATTCCTAGTTCTAATGTTTAGATTGCAAATACCTATATCCCCTAAGAAATTTCAAAGAACAGTTTGAATGCAATTTGGGAACTGGATATGGAATCGTAAAGGAGTGTCAGTGGTAAATGATAGCTCAGCTCCTGAGTTCTGATCATTTGTCCACTCACCTATCCCTGCATCATACACTAGTTAAACATTTACCGACTGTGTAACAAACAGCATGCTATGTGCTAGAGACAGAGATGAACAAGACAATGGAGTCTTTTTAGTGGAGAAGCCAGGAACTAAACAGAAGACAAGTAAATACTGTGTGAAAAGTGCTAGGTCACCAAATTCAGGATCGGGACAGAGGGAAGGCCAGCAGAGTTCAGCTATGTAAGTCATCCTGGCAGACAGGACAGCCGGGCTGAGTGCTTGAGTCTTTAGATTTGGATAATTAGGAGTTAATTAACCAAGAGAATGAGTCAGGTTGGGGGGTAGGGGAAATCGGATAGTTGTAGTTTATGATTTTGTAGATGATCGCAGACAAACTGAATAACTTTCCCAGGTTCAGATTCCTTAGCATATACAGACTTATAAATTTCCATTTTATTATGTGAAATATGTGGTGTTCAAAGACTACCTATATGTATACATATGTACACACATACTATACATATATTTGTTTCTGTATATGTTTGTTAATGATCCTTAGCTAATTCACATACATCAAAATCACAAGTCTCTGCCATTAGAAAGATGATGAATGTAGGTGGTTTTGAAATCACAAAGACATAGGCTTATTTTCTAACTTTTCCAAGTACTAGATAGATGAACTTGGAAAAAATCACTTAACAGCTCAGAGAATCTATTGCTTCAGATGTAAACTGATATTGATAACAATTCTCATAAAGATTTTTGATCAGGTTAAATGACCATTTAGATAAAGGTGGTCATGGAACATAATAGTTGCTCAATAAAAGGCAATTTATTATTATTATTATTATTATTATTAGTTGTGTTATCTTGCCCAGTCAAGCTCTTAGAAAGGCCTGTTAAATCTACTGGTACATTATGATTTCTTGCAATGCTTTCACTTTTGCTGAGTGAATCTTTCTACATGTATAACCCAATACTGTAATTGACTCATTCAGGATAAAGACCAGAGAGCCTCATTCTTCTCTAGGTTGAGCTTTAAATGTATTTGTTGGGAGTCAAAACATTTAGGTGAGGAGTGTTTGCCATTAGAAAATTATCAGATGTGTTCATTATCAACATGGGGAAACTGTTCAAATAGATAGACTGACCTCTTTGAACAGGGAACCAATTCATGGACTGCTAACACTCTGTCCAGAAGAGTTTCCATTAGGTTGACAATAAAAGTCTTGGGAGGCTTGGTCTGATCCTTTGTCATTATGGAAATATACTGTAAACTTATCCAATTAGATTGGCTTCCAGGCAGAGCCATCACGCTGGAAGCTAGGGTGCCCGCCAGTTGTGTGAAAGTGGATTTATGTGGCAAAGCAGAATGTGATCCAACTGTCAGAGTGTCTGCCCTTCAGTCCATTTCACTATTAAGACTGAAGGCTCTGGGAGTTTTGCTTACTGACAGATTGGATTCCGGACAATTGTGATTGTAGCCGGAACATTTTTGGAAATACACGTTTTGGAAGATGCCCACTGAAAGGTTACTTCTAAAATATTTAATGAGTCTCTCTTTGGGGGGATGGATGCTTTGTAAGGGCCAGTGATTATTGCATGTCTCAGATAGCCATTAAAAAATCCCCCCAAAACCCTAACCTAACAAAACAAAACAAACAACACAAAACAAAACTCAAATATTTTATTTAGAATTTTTTTATTTTATTGTATTTTTTTTAAGATTTATTTTTATTGTTTTTGACAGAGAGAAGGGAGAGAGAGAAAGAGAGAGAGAGAGAGAGGGAGAGAGAAAGAGAGAGAGAGAGAGACAGGGGAGAGCCCAGAGCAGTCTCTATAGTTGTAGGTCATCAGTTTTTTTCAACATTATTTTGTTCCACACAGGTAGATTGGGGGTGTGCAGGGTGGGAAGCAGGCCAGGGGACTCCAATATGGGAGGCATACTCCTGAGAGCTGGGGGCTGAACCAGGGGCCTTCTATATAGGAAGCTTGCCCAGGTGAGAACCGAACTGTGGGCCTCCCACGTTGGAAGCACACCCCAGTTCAGCATATGGGTGGGCACAGGCCGGGGCCAGGGCTGGGATTTGATCCTTGGACCCCAGGGCTGCATGACAAGTGCTTAACTCGCGGAGCCATCCCTGCATCCCCTATTTAGAACTTTTACTTTATTTTAGCGTAGTATGAAACATTTTTATTATTTCATTGTTGCATCCTCTTCTTTCTCCTCTCTCCTTTCTCCTCTCCTCTACTTTTGGTGAGATTATAACTGTAGGAGTTAGATTGCTTAATGTATGCCCAGGGCAAAGACTGAAAGAACTGCATTATGCCATCAAGCAGTATTGTGGGTGGGGTGAGAATTTAAGGGAACACTAAGTTCCAAGAAACACAATTGCCACAGACAGATTTGTAGGAACTCCCTTGGAGTTGGAGGTTAATTAGAGTCCTCATTTCCTGTGAAAAATTTTTTTTATAACTTTTATTTTGTTCTTGAGATAAGGTCAAAGAGAGAGAGAGAGAGAGAGAGAGAGAGAGAGAGAGAGAGAGAGAGAGAGAAAAGGAGGAGAGCCCAGAGCAGTTTCCATAGTTGTACATCATTAGTTGTAACATGGTTTTACTCAACACAGGTGGATGCAGGGGCATCGCTGGGCAGGAACTGAACTGGGGGCCTCCCGCATGGGAGGTGAGAACCTTCACCCAGAGCCATCCTGGTGGCTACCAGCTGTGTCACAGTTCAGCATATGGGTTTGCACAGGCTAAGGTGGCGCGGGAAATCAAACTCCAGACTTTGTAATTGTGAGGCAAGTGCTCAACCACTGAGCTGTCCCGATGTCCCTCCTGTGAAATTTGAAGGTCTAGAATATAGACCAACTAGTGACAGAGATAGCTGCCACTTTATACCCAGATCAATTGTCCATCACTCATTTAAAAAAAATCTCAGCAACAAAGATTTTCTTTTGTACAATTCTAATTTTAATCTTGTAATGTAAAAATGTTTTCAGATGAGAAATTTAAAAACAATTTAAATGAAAATTTTCTTCTAAGTTCAATTTCAAAGAGCAGTCTACTGTTCTTCATGGACCTGGGGATTCTTAGAAGTGAAATCCTAAGCCCACAGTAACTAGCCCTCTCAAGGCAGTCTCTGAATAGGGGAAGAATAGTAACTCCCTTGGGAAAGAAAGGTCAAGACAGATCACTATTACTGGCTAATTTTGTCCAGGGTTTTATTAACTTACTACGGTTTGCCCATTTGACATTTGATTTTTATCAAGCTATATTCTTATTCCCCACCTTTATTTACATATCTCTTTTGGAAATGGATATGAATGAAATAAAAATCACATCCTTTTAGAGGGTGGGGCAGATCCATTTTCCTTTCATTGAATTTACCGAATCTGTGGGTGTAAGAAAGCAAGAAAATGCGTTTTCGGATGGCCTAATGGAGTGAGTATTGTGTCTCCCGGACCTATTGATGGGAGTGAGCTCTGTGCCAACAGAGCAACGTAAATGCTTTCAGTCTGTGTTGAGCTTTGTATGACTCCTGGGCTTTCTCCCTTTTCCCACAAATCTACCAAGTACAAATTTACATGCTGACAAAATGCAAACACATGGTATGCAATGGGTGCACAGCGGGTGAAGTGGACAGACAGGCTCTTACAGGCTGTTACAAACAGTACCCCCCAAATGCCACATTATTTATAAAGAGGAGAAACAGTGACTTCCTAACATAGGTTTCTAAATAAAAGAGGGTTTGTCCAAAAAGAATGTCATGATTCAGTTCTGTGCATTTGTTTATTAATGATCATTTTTTCCCCTTACGTCTTGACATTCCACCAATGCAGACTGCATGATCTTCCCCTTGGGAACTAACTCAGAGTGTAGCTTTATTTACAAGCTTCATTATACTGAAGAGCAAAATGTTCCAGCTGATTGAATAGATATTATTTGGCAGCCCACTGACCTCTCTATTTGGGAGAAATATTCAACTCCTACAGAGAACTCCTAAATGTTAGCTGACTCATGGCCAGTTTCTTCTTCTTCTACTTTTTTTTTCTTTTTGTATTTACTGTTGCCAAAACCACTGATTTTAGTCTTTCTCTCTCTCTTCTTCCTTCCTTCCTTCTTTCCTTTCTACCTTTCTCCCTCCCTCCCTCCCTTTTTCTCTCTCCTCTCCCCCTGTTCCCTTTCCCTCTTTCCTTTCCTTTCCTTTCCTTTTCTTTCCTTCCCTTCCCTTCCCTTTCCCTTCCCTTCCTTTCCCTTTCCTTCCTTTCCCTTCCCTTCCCTTCCCTTCCTTTTCTTTCCTTTTCTTTTCTCCCCCCTCCTCCCTCTCTCTCTCCCTTCCTCCCTCCCTTTCTCCTCCCCTTCCTCCTCCTCCTTTCCCCCCCCTCCCCCAAGTATGGTGTTTCTTTACTTCAGGTAAGATTCTGCAATTAAAAAAATAAGCTTTTGGCTGCTAAGCTGAGCTTTTACATTTCTCAATTTAATTTGCCTCAAAGGCACCAAGTTTGCACTACATTAGAGTTTCACCTTAACAAGAGCAGGGTGGTAGGATACAGGGTGGGAGAAAGACTAATCTTTGCACTCTCTGGGAATGCTCTGATACCAGGGCATTGGCATGTGGGCTCCAGGGAAGTGGGGGAATAGCTGATCCTTTGCCTCTGAGGCTCCAGAAACTGCTAGACATACCCTGAGTAGTCAGAAAACTCCCTGACTACTCATAGGAGACTGTTTAAAAGATCGGTACCTTGGGGAAGCCGGGATGGCTCAGTGGGTTAAGTGCTCATTTTGCAGCCCTGGGGATGTGGGATCGAATCCTAGGCCCAGCCCGTGTGGACCCATATGCTGAACTGGGGTGTGCTTCCCATGCAGGAGACCCCCAGTTCCATTCTCGCCCTCTGGTTTGGCCCCTGGCTCGAGGGGGTGTGCCTCCCATGTGGGAGGCCCCCATCCCAGTTCCCACCCTGGGCAGCCCCTGCCACCTGTGTGGAACAAAACTATGTCAAAAACTGATGACGTACAACTATGGAGACTGCTATGGGCCCTCCCCCTTCTCTCTGACTCTCTCTGTCTCTGTCTGTCAAAAACAATAAAATAAATCTTTTTTTTTTTTTTTTTTTAAAGGCCTGTACCTCACCTCAGTTAGGAGACTGATTCATTATGGTTGAGGGGAAGGGGGGGAGGGGAGGGGTGCTTTTATGTGTATGACCCAAGTGTCTGACTTCCACCTGAAGGAACCTGACTTTAAATCCTGAGGAGGAGCTGTACAAAACCATTAGCATACACTGCCATTAGCAGGCTAATAATAAACTCTAAAGACCCGGGAGGAGAGGACCTAGCCCACAGTCAGTGAGCTCTGAGCATGACTAAGTGAAGAGAAGAGAGAAGCACAACAGGAAGGGACCCGCATAATGGAATCTGCAGCTGCTATAGAAGAGGCCACCGAGGGAAGAGCAGAGAATTCCGACAAAGGACAAGGCGTGTAGGGAAGCCCCTGGGATCAAAGGGAATGGGAAAGGGCTGTGACTTTCAAGAGTGGGTGGCCCTCAAGAGTCAAAGGTCATGCAGTGGCTCCCATATCTTTGAGGGTCTCAGTGGCTCTCTAGGACTGTTGTGGCCTGAGGAGGGTCTTTCATTGCATGATGGCTATTCCAACATCAAAGTGTAAATTCAACACGCTGAAGAAATAATTGGTTTTGAAAAGCACCTAGATTTTCCTAAAGTCACTGTGATAAGGTGTTGGAATAATAGTGGAGAGTCTTTGTTTCCCACAGCACAATCACTGCGGTGTTTATTCCTATCTCTGTGAAAACTCTTGGTTCTTTCTGCCAAACCAAGTAGTGCTAATACATTTGGAGCTTGTAGACAACACTCTGACTCAAGCAGCATGCCAGTTGTGTTTGCTCTCTCACCCAAATGAGCCCAGAGCTCTTGCTTATGGCCTGTATTCTTATTGCCTTAAGGGAACCCAACTTGTCCCACGCTTTCCCTCCCTCCCTTTAACCACAGGATTGTTTTTCTTAGGTACAACATGCCTAAATGAGTCTAGGTATGCTTATTAATCTACCATCCCTCAAAATGTTTAGGTTGATCTGAATGATACATTTCATGGTGAAAACACTTCTGATGGAATAAACGGTATATGAGCTTAAGCATTCATGCTTTACTGAGCGGTCAACTCAGATACGAAAAGAGTGTTCCCTTCTCTAAGGAACTCGCTTGAAATCAGCAGGCCCATCGTGGGAATGATACCACCTATGTGTCAGCTGGTGTTTTGCTTGGTGCCTATGTGGTTAGTTTGGAAAGGATGAATCACTTGAGTGACAAATAAAATCTTGGCTTCAAACCTGTTGCTGGGACTCAAATGATAACTGAAAATCTCCTGAGGTCTAGAACTTGGTTTACAATGTGAACATTTTCACTGCCATACACCTTACAGAAATGACTGTGGTGGTGTGGTGGAATTCATGAGTTCAACCGGGACTTGTTGTGTGTTTATCTTGAACCAGACGCTGTGCACTGGGTTGGTGACAGGGGTCTCAGCAGCACAGACACTGCCTCTTAGATTTCAGTGGTTAAAAGCAGACAAAGCAAACGGGGAATAGAGCTACCATATGACCCGGCAACCCCCCTTCTGGATATCTACCCAAAACACTTGAAAACCTTAGTCTGTAAAAACATACGTACCCCAATGTTTATTGCAGTGCTAGTCACTGTGGCCAACTCATGGAAACAAACAAAGTGCCCCTTGATAGATGACTGGATAAAAAAGCTGTGGTACATTTACATAAGGAAATAGTACTCAGCGACATGAAAAGATGAAACACTGCCATTTGCAGCAACACAGATGGACCTTGAGATCATCATGTTAAGCAAAATAAGCCAGACAGAAAAAGTTAAGAACCATATGACTTCACTCATATATGGAATATAAAACTGAAAGCAACCAAGAAACAAAACCTCATGGACCCAGTCAATAGTTTAGTGGTTACCTGAGGGTAAACTGGGAAGTGGGGGAATAGAGAGGAGGCATCGAATATATGGTGATGGAGAATTGACTCTGGGTGTTGAGCACATAATGTAGTACACAGACAATGGAATGTAGAACTGGAACCTACCAGTATGTAATTGTTACCAGTCAATGTCACCCTAATAAATTTAACAATGAAAAATAAAAGGTTCAGAAGGAGCTCACCAATGAACAAAAGCCATGGAGAGTCGAAGTTTTCCTAGATTTTTTGGGCCATGTTATCACTGGTGATGGAAACGGGTGTGCTAATCCAACCCTGAAGTGAAGTGTCAAAGTGCACAATGGAAGTCCGCCAATTCTTCGTGACCAAAAATATTCCATCAGTTCAAATCAAGAGTCAAAATGATGTTGCTAACTTTTTTTGATATCAGAGAGACTGTTCCTTATGAATCTGTGCCAAATGGACAAACAGTCCACCAAGTTGACTATTTGAAAGTGCTGAAAAGGCTGTGTGAAAAAATTAGATGAAAATGACCTGAACATTTTGCTAACAACCCATGGCTCTTGAATCATGTCAACGCAGCAGCTCACGTGACTGTGTGGGAGTTTTTAGCCAGTAAACAGATAACTGTGTTGGAACACCTTCTGATCCGGTGCCCAATGACTTTTTCCTTTACCCAAAGATAAAGGAAATATTGAAAGGAAGATATTTTGATGATATTCAGGGCATCAAAGGTAATACGATGACAGCTCTGATGGCCATTCCAGAAAAAGAGTCCCAAAATTGCTTTGAAGGGTGGACTAGGTGCTGGTGTCAGTGCATAGCTTTCAAAGGGGAGTCACTTCAAAGGTGACTGTAGTGATATTCAACAATGAGGTGTGCAGCACTTTTTCTAGGATGAGTTTGCGAACTTATTTGTCAGACCTTGTATATTGGAGCTTTGTATCTTTATTGCCAAATAATATTTAATTGTATGGATATACCACATTTTATTTATTCATCAGTGGACAGACATTTGGATTATTTCTACTTTTTGACTATTATGAACATCACTCAGAGTTAGTTATTCTATCCTTTCATTTTTGTACTCAGAACTTCCTCTTCCTCACTACATAGATCTAAGTTCAGAGCAAGGAGAACACTGGAATAGTGTAATTATAGAAATCATACTGAGATGTAAATAACCGATTAACTGCATTTAAAAAGTGGGGTGTTATAACTCAAATAAACTTTGAATTGGTGAAATAATTGCAGATTGTACTTTTTGAGAAATGAAGATTTTCCAGTACTTGTTTCTTGTCCTGGTTGCCACTTCTCACTATTTTCTTCACATCCACAAAGTCCCCAAAGAAGCAAATTAGCCATTTCTGAAAAGATGCTGATCTTTTCAACAGTTCTGTGTTTAATCCTTTCTTATTTTCTTCTGGTCACATTCTATTTTTGTTCTCTGTAATAATTATCCTTGGGTAAATATTATAAAAAGATAATCATCCTGAGTTTTGTCGTTAACCATAATTTCAACATCTCCATAATCTCTTACCATTCTATGACCAACACTTCCTATCTTCTAGCTCAGGGGTTTTCAACCCCTGGTTAGAAACTGGGCTGCATAGCGGGAGGGGAGCAGCAGGGGAGCAGCAGGTGAGTGAGTGAAATGCTTCATTTGTATTTACAGCTGCTGCCCACTGCTCACATGACCACCTGAGCTCCGCCTCCTGTCAGATCAGTAGTGGCATTAGATTCTCATAAGAGCTCGAACCCTATTGTGAACTGCGCATGTGAGGGATCCAGGCTGTGGGTTCGTTATAAGAATCTAATGCCTGATGGTCTGAGGTGGAGCTGAGGTGGTGATGCTAGTGCTGGGGAGTGGCTGCAAATACAGATTAACGTCGGCAGAGAGGTTTGACTGCACAGAGACTATAATAGATCAATTTCCTGCAGACTAGTCTGGTGCTTGAATCACCCCCAAATCATCCCTCCCCCACCCCACCCCTAGCTCTCCAGTCCACTGATTCTACTACCTTTTCACTGTCTTGTCACTTGCTTGATGGCCTTTCTTCCCTCTTGACCAAGCTTAAATTTCATTTACAATCACTCCCTTGCGTATACTCTTGATTCCCTTTCCTGTTTTGGCTTTAGTGTTTTTTCTCATCAAAGTACTAAATCCATCTGTGTTTACTACACACCTATACCTGTGAATCAGAACAGGACTAGGAAAAAACAAAAAAACTTGCCTCACCGTATAATTTGTATGGATTTGTCCCACTCTAAATTAATGACTACCTACTGATGGACCTCTGACGCTGAGGCTTCATCATTATTGCTGCCTGGAAATGATGTTTCCCTAGTGTATTGACTTTCCCACTTTTGAACTTAATTTTTTCTCATTTCTTTTTCTACCTCAAACACCTCCTTGATCATCCTCAATCTCAACTGAAAGAGAATTCTTCAGACTTTAGCCACAGTATTTACCCATCTACCGGTGTCTGCATCCATTAACTCTACCATTTGTACTTGTTTCTCCTTAGAAATCGAATTCTTCCACTTGTTTGTTAGATCTCATCCTTTCCTACCTACTAAAGGTCACTGCCCAGCAACCCCCCACTCCTTCTGTTTCATGGATTTTTCATTTTCTTGGAAAGTTATTATCAACATACAAATACATATACTATTACATATCCTATCTTAAATAAACAATGAAAACCCATGTTTTCTACTGACTCCACCACTCTGCTAATTACCACTCATTTCTTGGTGTTTCTTTGCAGGAAAAGTCTTTGAAACAGCTGCCCCTATCCATTGCCTTCTTGAAATCTTCGCTGGAAGAGCTCATTGATAGCTCAAACTTAGTATGTCCAAATGGGACATCTGATTGTTGCCCCTGCAGTACTTCTCTATTTGTCTTCCTCTCAGCTGATGGCAACACCACTCTTAATTACTCAGCCAAAATTCCTAGGGTTGTCTCTGACCTTTCTCTTATGTCCCTCGTCCAGTCAGTCAGAAAACCTCATTTGCTATACTTTTAAACTATATACTCTACCTGATCAATTCTCATCATCTCCTCTATTAGCATTCTAGGACAAGCCCACTATTGTCTTTTATCACCTAACTGATCTCCCTGCTTCCATCTTTGCTCCTTATCATTTGTTTCAAGAAGACTCGACAGTTGTAAAGCATAAGTCAGATCACGTCACTCCTCTGCTCAAAACCCTCACCGTAAAAGCCAGAATACTAATAATGTCTTACAAAATCTTACATGACCTGGGCTGCTATTAATCTCTTACCTCACCGATCTTCTATTACTCTTTCCTTCCTACTTATATAAGTATATTTGCTCCACCTCAGGGCCTTTGCACAGGCCTCTGCCTGGAAACTCTCTTCCCTTAGATAACTGCATGACTAGCTTCCTCGGTCACTCTAAGCTTTCTCAAATGCCACTTTCTCAACGGGGCACACCCAAGCCACCTTATTTGAAACTGTGTGGCATCTCCACCCTGATCTTCCCACCTGTTCTCTTTTTGCATAATGCTTATCATCTGATACACTATGTCGTTTCTCTCTCTCTCTCTTTTTTTTTTCACTTCTACTATTCTTTTTATTGTCTGTTTCTGCCCACTAAAATGTAAGCTCCATGAAGTCTGGAATTCTTGTCTGTTTTGTTCCCAAGCACTTAGTTCTAGCTCATAGTAGGTGCTCAACAAATATTTGATCAATGAATTGATCTGAAATTGAAATGCATTCAGGATGGCTTATTAAATTTATTGGTCAAATTGCTTTACTATGTGAAATAACAACTTTCTTAGAACATTTGGTACTGGATCATATATTAAACTTGATGCTTATTAAAAGTATATATAAATATATTCATATTATCACCCCTATTGCCAACTTTATCATACATAAGCTTTCATTGAAATGGTTATTCTAAGAGTTTGCTATAGAAAATC
This sequence comes from Craseonycteris thonglongyai, assembly GCA_004027555.1. Classification (NCBI taxonomy): domain Eukaryota; kingdom Metazoa; phylum Chordata; class Mammalia; order Chiroptera; family Craseonycteridae; genus Craseonycteris; species Craseonycteris thonglongyai. Next base: position 23,451 of record PVKE010003961.1, read on the forward strand.
TTCTTTTTAGCCTAGATTATACTTGAAAGTAGCATTCTTTTGACAACTAAAACATAAAATCAAGCATTATTTTAAAAAAGAGAAGTTGAAACAGCATTTATTAGCTTCATGTCCTGGAATTTGGCATTGAGGATGTCCTGGAATTCTTCAACTGGTGGAGACCTTGCAGAGAGCTAAGAATAGTGCAGAGCGTAAACTTTGATAGAAGCAACTGTGAAAGGAATTTTTAGATGCGGTGTGAGACTAGCATTGTCAGAGAGTTTGGGAAGTGGCACTTTTTGATTGTCAGATAATATGTATTATTAATTATATAATTTACTGTTCTTAATCCAAATGGAAACATTTTGTAGGATCCTGCTTCATAGTTTCATTTATTCACTCTATTCATTCATGTCTTATTATTATGAGAACATGTGGCAAAGTTTTGTGTTTAGCAAAATGCATTCACTTGTTGCCACATTTTATGGAAGTACCTTCAAGGCTCCTTAGTGGCAATTTTATTTGGCATCAGATTATAATTTGTCGAATTCATTTCAGACTCAGGATCCTCATTTTTGTTTGCAAGCTTTCAGGGTCAGTTCAAGTAAAGTCTAGTGGAATCTTGGAGGTGAAATGATGCTGTTTTCAGTTTCCTTCTAATATTTGCCTTGCCAGCATTCTTATTTCCCCTTTTAGTACTTTATCCTTGGGTTTGGTTTGGTCTTGGGGAAGTTCAGAGAGCTCTGTCCTCCTGAGGAAGAGCCTTCTGCCCTGGCTCTACTCAGCTTCTTCCCCTTCAATGGTAACCTGTTCTTAATTGGCTGATTGCTAAGGAAAAAGTTAGTCTACTTTTTATTTTTTCTTGTAAAATAAGGAAATTGGTTAAGCTGCTCTCCCAGATCCCTTCCTGCTCTAAAATCTTGTGATTCTGTGATTCGATCTTTTTTTTTTTTTCTGGGCAAAATGAAAACTACTGATTATAAACTTTCCTTTTCACCATACTTACGAAATTATCCTTTTTGTTTTGTTGATATCTCTCTGCCTCTTTCTATGTCTCTCTTTTTCTCTCTCTGCCTCTTTCTCCCTCTCTCTGTCTTTCATAGAAATATAATATGGACCTAAAATAGTGTTCTGCTGATAGTATATTTCATAGAAGATGGGTCTTTCTTGAACCCAGTTTCTGGGTATTTAGATTTCAAGTCCCTAATTGGGACTGAGGGGGCGTTTGGTTGTCAGCATGCCAGTGCATCTTCCACTCTTGGTAGAACCTTGCTTTACAGTCAGCTCTGCAGTGTGCTGCTCCACTTCTGGACTCGGAGGGGACCACTGAGTCCTCAATAGGATCACTTATTTAAAAGGGTTCTATTTCTGCATGTGGTTTGATAGATGCAAACCTTGCAGACAACTCAACATGAGAATGTACTATGGGTTAGAAAGAAAGAAATGAATGTTACTACTGTCCATACTGAAATACACAAGCCTCTGCTGAGATTAATTGTTGACAAACTCTCCTTAAGACCCTTGACTACAAAGCTTCCTGGAGGATGCAAGAGATTACAGTCGTTACCCTGATGAAAAGCCAAGCTAATTTTGCGTGAATCTGACCCTCTGGTTCCAGGGAGTCCAGCTATTCCAACCCTGTCACTTACATGACACACCACGATGATGACATTGGGAGTGATCAGCTGCTCATCAGCCCCCCCCTGCCCCGCCCCCCCCGGATTTGCATTTCCAGCTCGTAGTTATTTCCCTGGAAATTAAAATGCCTCTGAAACATGGGGCCTTCCAGTCTTTGCCAGTCACCCCCACTTTGGAGCTGGTCAGTTGCTGTAGGGGGCGTGTGGCAGGACGGACAACGTCAGACTGCGACACACACACGAATCTGTGGTGAGACCTGAGGAGTCACTGGGTGGGGGCGGGAAGGACGACAGGTGCTGGCCTCCAGGGTAAAGGCAGGACAATGCTCTCGCAGCAGAATGGAGGCCAACTACCTGCAGGGGCAACTCATTAAGTTTCCTGTTATTTTCCAGAGCTTTCTTCTTCACTTCTGTCAGACTGGCAGACATCCAGTCACTTTCTTCCTTACCAAGGCAGCTTTATTACCGAAACTCGGTGGAATGTATTAAAAAACAATTGTGTCACTAAATAGCCCCAATGAAGTACAAAAAAATTCTTTTTTTTAATTAAAAAAAATGTGTTTTTATTGTTTGACAGAGACAGAGAGAGAGAGAGAGAGACAGAGACAGAGACAGAGACAGAGACAGAGACAGAGAAGGGGGAGGCCCCAGAGCAGTCTCCACAATTGTACATGATTAGTTTTCAACATAGTTTCATTCCATACAGGTGGATGAAGGACCACGCCAGGCAGGAACTGGGCTGGGGGCCTTCTGCATGGGAAGCACACCTCAGGTCAGCACATGGGTCAGTATGGGCCAGGACCGGGGTGGGGACCTGACCCCTGGACCCTGTAGCCACAAAGTGAGCTCTTAACCTGCTGAGCCATCCCAGCATCCCCAAGAAATTCTTAATAAAAGAGAATAATGATTTTTGATCAAGCTTTCTCAACAGCAAATACTGTTGTCTCTGTGATGCACAACAAATTTGTGAGACAGGGGGAAAGGGGGAAATGTGGAATACTATTCTTTTAGTTAAATTATGATTTCAGCACATGGCTAAAAGTAGGGAGTTGAGGTTAATTAGAAGTGAAATGACTTTGCCAGCATCCATTTAAGTAATAGCTGTCAAAGGGCCCGGCATTTCCTGAGGAGGAAGAGAATGAGCTGATAGCTCTTAAATCCTTTTCCTTAGGAAGCACCTTTTGTTAAGGTCATTACTTCTACTATGAGATGGAAATTTTTAAAAAGTAGGTATGTTTATATGAAGAATTGTTAGTAATTTGCTTTAAATTAAGACTTAAATAAAAAAAAGATTTATTTTATTGTTTTTGACAGGGACAGTAAGAGAGAGAGAGAGACAGGGAGAAGGGGGAAGGTCCAGAGCAGCCTCCATAGGTATACATCATCAGTTTTCAACACGTGTCATTCCACATAGGTGGGAAGGAACTGGGCTGGGGGCCTCCAGCATGGGGGGCACACCACCTTGAGCCTGGGGCCAAACCAGGGGGCAAGAACCAAACTGGGGGCCTCCCCCATGGGAAGCACAGCCCAGTTCAGCATATGGATCTGCACGGGCCAGGCCGGGATTTGATCCTCAGTCCGTGGGGCTACAAAGTGAGTGCTTAACCCGCTGAGTTTCCCCAATTAAAAACTTTCTGAGTCTAACAATTCTTTGCATGAAAATCCCCACTAACAGTACCACAGTAATTTCTATAGAAATATCTAAGGTCATTGATAGATTTTTTAAAGAAAATTCTTTATTGTGTCAGAGTTGCTTTCATATCCTTATTATAAACTCGTAGTGCCCACCATTGTTTGTAACCATTAAACCATACTAAGTATGTTTGTAACCAGCATTGTGATATATTCTGTACTTGTGTTGCTAAAAATGAATTGACTTAATAGTGTTCCTGCATTCCAAAAAAAAAAAAAGGTTAGTGTGCTTGTGTCAAAGGCAGTAGCCCTGATTGCTGAACCATCAAGATTTCTCTGAGGAAACTTGCTTCATCTTAGTCCTTTGCAATTTTTAAAAAAGATTTATTTTTATTGTGTATGTGTGTGAGAGAGAGAAAGAGAAAGAGAGAGAGAAGGGGGAGGGCTCAGAGTAGTCTTCATAGTTGTACATCATTAGTTGTGACATGGTTTCATTCCACACAGGGGCTGCACTGGGCAGAATTAAACTGGGGGCCTCCCACATGGGAGGCGAGAACCTTGGCCACTGAACCATCTTGGTGGTTACTAATTGTGCTGCAATTCAGCATATGGGGTTTGCCCGGGCCTGGGCCGAGAATTGAACCCTGGACCCTGTGATTGTGAGGCAAATGCTCAACCTGCTGAGGAATCCTAGCATCCCCCCCTTTTTTTGTTTTTTTAATGATACAGTTTTATTAAAGGGCCATCTGCCATCATCTATCAGCATTTTAAATGCATGAATCATTTGAACCAGTAACTCGCTTGCAGGGATGTATACACACAACCTCACAATGATACTAGTACACAGATCTATACTGCAGCACTGTTTGCTATAGCAAAATTCTGAAAACTTCCTAAATGTCCTTCAACAGAGGAGTGGTTACATACATGACTGTACATCCTATCAGTGGGGTATTATGCAATTTTTAAAAGAAGGTATGTGCAGATGTGTTTACAGGAGGTAGATTTACACACATAAAGCTGTACACATTCTATTGTTAAGAGGAAAAGGCAGGTGATGGAATAATGTATGTTCAGTGATCCCATTTTGTAATTATTTCTATAATGTTGATTTTCTTGGATATTATAATAAAAAACCCACATAGAGGTTCTATGAGTAATCTTCTAAAATTACTAATGAATAGGACATATATCAGACCTTAGTATAGCTGAGGTACGTTTAATATCTGCAGAGACATGACTGACAGGACATCTATCTTTGCCTTCATGTGCCCAAGCAGTTCTTTCTGTCACGAAGTGGAGCTCCATTCTGCTGCTTCTGGCACACTTTCTTTACAGTCGGCAAACCTTCAGGTGAACTTGCCATGATGGCTAGAAGGTGCAGGTGGGCTGGGATTGGGGTCGAGATTTCCACTGTGCTTCTCGGAGATACTGCAGGGAAGAGGCTGAAATCCAGTCATGCCCCCTCTCCCCCATGCCCTCCCCCTCCTGCTACTGGGAGGGTCTCACCTCCATGGTTCCTTGCAGGGACCCGGAGGGCATGCAACCCGAAGTACCCAGGCGGGCTTGCAGGGCAGGTGGTCCTAGAGTGTGGCCGCCAGGACATCTTGTACCAGTGCCTTCCCTCTCTCGCTGGTTCCTGCAGGTTTGTGTCCTCTGGCGTGTGGCCAGCAATTAAGGGTCCCAGGTCTGGGACGGTTCAGTGTTTGGCCTGAAGCTCCTCCGGGCCTGCGGCTGCACACTGACTTCAGGCCAGGCTGGGGGTTGTGAGGCCGTGGCAGCCCCAGGGTGGGTGCAGGCACATTGTCTTTAACGGCAGAATTTCCCCAGTGTGATATCCTCCCTTGGAGTTTCATGGGTGTACACGAGTGTGCAGCACTTGAGTGAAGTTTGGGAGACAGGACAAGAAAAGGGATTTGCCTGTTAACGTTATCAGCATAGAAAACACATATAGTATATTAATTGCCCTTTGTAGAGTGATTGTGTCCCTGACTCTAGAACCCTTTCTTTTAAGCAACTGTTTCTCTTTTTCTTCACTGAAGTTGCATTGCCTTGACTTGCTCGCTCTATTATAAAAGGGCTATTTTTAACATATAGCTTAGTGTGGACTGGAATCTCTGACTCATCCAGGCTCTCTTTTAGTAATTACCTCGCATGAATCTTTGCCTCTTGACAGTGTTCAACCTGTTCAGGAAAAAGGACAGTGATCAAATTTTGGTTCTAAGGTACAAGTAGGAGCTAGAAAACATTCTGAAAACAATGCGCTTAGCCTGTGTCTCTGAGAAGCTTTCCACCACTTGATGTGCTTTCTTGAATGTGAAATAATAGGGACAGTAACATTTAATGAGAACTCGCTGTGCACTAGTAGTGTAACTGCTTTGCATAGACTGACACACTTAATTTTCAGGACAAATTGGTGAGCTAAGTCCTATGAACATCACCAAGGGAAGGGCTGAATGGCTGGTGGTCTGGGTTCAGTACATGGGCTGAGAGTTAGAGGAGGGGAGATTCAGCCTGAACAGTGTGTGTTAGATGCCCTTTTGGATCCAGCTGCCCTCATGTGAGGTTGTATTCTGGGGACAATTGCTGAGCATGCGAGAATGAAAATAAGCTGGAGATGCCCGTGTGGGGAAGCACTGAGAGACCGAGACAGAAGCTGAAATGCTTTTTATGACAGTCTTAGAAGTCACACACCGTCAGTTCTGCTATACTGTGCTGATCACACAGGGGCAGACGTGATTCACTGGAAGAGGGGTTATGCAGGGCCTGCATACGTGGAGGAGAGGATCACTGAACCCCTTCTTTGAGACTGGTTACCATAATCTACCTTCTGAATCCCAACGGTTCATGTCTCCCAACTCAAAAAAAAAAAAAAAGAAAAGTATTGATCTCCAAGAACCCTGAATCTTAGGCCATTACAGTATCGGCTCAAAGTCCAAAATTGCATCGTATCAGACTGGGTACAGCTTCCTAAATATTGTTCCTCTGTCTGAAGACCTGTGAACTAAGGGGATACCTTTTCTGATCACCACACACCCAGTAACACCTGCACCCAGCAATTATGGGAAAGGCAAAGGGTAACAGCAATCCACACTCTTCAAAAAGGGAGCAGATGGGAGTTACACAGTCCCTCGTCTGTGGCAATTCTGCCACAGTACCAGCCAGGCACTTATCGCCACTTCTTTGATTAGCAACTCTGTTGCCCGGGAAGGGTTCTGCAAGGCTCCTGTCTCTGCTTTCTGGGCTCTGTGGTTCTACTTTCTGGGTCACCCTTCCTTTGTTGTAAGAAATGGCCAGTATTTGCAGCTGAGTGGTTTTTCTCAACCCATTTCTTGCCCAGAGTGTTTCACAGGATCCAAAGACCTCTCAGTCCCTTTAAGTTCAAGCAGATATAATTCTTTTAAAAACTGTGTGGGAGTTTTAATGAATTGATACATGAGTGCTGTCAGAAAAAGTCCAGCCATAAATGCCTCTATTTTTCATATTACGTGACTGGATACTTGTCAGGCAATCCTTATATAATTCACTCTACGACAAAAGTTATACATACACATCTTTTCAGGGTAGGCCCCTCTTTACTTTGATCTTCTGACAAGGCTACTGAGAGACAGCACCTTTAAGATTCTTAGAGGGATTTTTGTTTAAAGGAGTGAGTTTGTGAGACTTAGTTTTAGACCTTAGAGGGCTTTTTGTTTGTTTGTTTGACTGAATGGTTTTTCCAGACACTGCCTTAGATCTTAAGAAAGGATCTTACAGTTTTCCACTGGATTTGCTCTTTGTTCTGATGTCATTTCCTAATTTGAGAATCTTGGAAGGGCTGAGAATGAGAAAGTTTCATTTTTGAACTTAGCCAGTTTTGGTTTGTTTATATTTAAATGATTTTCTTTAGCTCATCATTTCTTTCACATTTTACTATAAGGAGAGAACAGAAAAAGAAAAAGAAAAAAAACAACTAAAAAAATCCAGGTGGCACTTTTACCACAGTGCCTGGAAATCTTCTTAGCTGTATCATCTAGTCCATTAGGTATATTATCTATGTTTCCCATTACTGGAGGCAACAATACGGCTAAACCTATCACAACATAGCAAGGAGCCATCCTAACATTGTAGTGCAACACATTACTCACCTGTTGGTGGTGATGGTGTAAACAAACCTACCGTGCTACCAGTTGTATACAAGTATATCACATACAATTATAGGAGTAGGCTATCCCATCTAGGTTTGTGTAAGTACACTCTATGGTCTTTGCACAACAATGATATTGCCTAATGATGCATTTCTCAGAACACATTCCTATACTTTAGTGACACATAACTATATAAATCTATCATTATATCTCTTAGTATATAAAAGTGAATACACACACAATAATGAGATTTATTTTCTTGATTTAATCTAATGAAATTGTGGGAAGTGATTGAACAATTTTTTTTAAATATTCACTTTGTTGTTTTTGAGAGAAGGTGAGAGAGAGACGGGCCCAGAGCAGTCTCCATAGTTGTATATCACTAGCTGTGACGTCGTTTCATTCCACACAGGTGGACGTGGGCCCACTCAGGGCAGAACTGAACTGGGGGCATCTCCCTCACAGGAGGCGAGAACCTTTGCTGCCATCCTGGCAGTTACCAGTTGTGCTCTGCAGTTCAGCATGTGGGTTTGCACAGGCTGGGCTGAGCTTCGGGACTGGGATTTGATCCCTGGACCTTGTGATTGCTAGGCAAATACTCAACCTGTTGAACTATCCTAGCATCCCTTGATTGCACAATTTTAATGAAACTTTTGTTTCTTTGGTAATAGAGCTCAAAGTTCACAGAAGAGAGGGAAGAGAAGGAAATACAAATGGTTCTGAAGACAGACTGGCACTGAATTAAGCTATTCCCTGATGCAAAGCCTTTAACTCCGGTGATGGGTATATCCTGCAAGACAAGCACGTTTTCACAGAGGTGAACATGTATCTGACCCAGGATTTGCAGAAGCTGAATCGGGAGATCCAGCAGGAGTGGGAGAAGTTGTATGCATGGCTGCTGCCCTCTGCCAACCAGAGGAGAAGTACAGAAATATGGTGTTCAGTAGCCATAGCAGTGCCTTGAGCCTGGCACTGACCTTCCCAGCACTAAAGGAAGATGGCTTCTCCTTTTCTTCCATCCTCCAAATGTCATCTCTTGTGCTCCAAACTCACTTGATCTTGTGTAGGGAAAGTAATTCTGTGACATTAACGTACCGGTACCAATTCCCCACGTTTGTCTATATCGGGGGTGGCGAACCTATGGCGCGCGTGCCCAAAGTGGCACGCGGAGCAATTATTTCGGCACATGGAGCTGTGAATACCATTTAAAAAATTATTGTTTATGCTCTTCTAGACATAAAAATAATCGATACCTCTATCTCACTTGATGGGTTGGCACGCGAGTCGAGCGAGTATACTCTTATTTCATAAATTTTGGCACTCAATCGCCAAAAGGTTCACCACCCCTGGTATACTCTACCTTGTCTTTTCCATACCCTGTAAATTCTTTATTTCTTTTTTCTTAAAGATTTATCTTTATTGTTTTCTGACAGAGAGAGAGACAGAGAGAAGGGGAGGCCCCAGAGCAGTCTCCATAGTTGACAGCATTAGTTTTCCATATAGTTTCACTCCACAGGTGGGCACAGGGCTGCGCAGGGCAGGAACTGGGCCGGGAGCCTCCCGCATAGGCCCCGGCAAGAACTGAACTGGGTGCACACCCCAGTTCAGCATGTGGGTCCTTCTGGGTCGGGCCGGGATTTGATCCTCGGGCTCTGGGGCTGCAAAGTGAGCGCTTAACCTGCTGAGCTGTCCCAGCTTCCACTTTATTTCTTTTTAACTACAAAAATTGTGAGATGAAATACAGAACTTTTGCAGATTGTATTAGTTATCTAAATGCAACTGGAGCTTTGTTATTACAGGACATTTTTTCTCACTTGTTCAACTCCTATTTCGTCTTCTTTGAATACCTTATAGCAGCTGTTTTAGACGTCTTCTGGTCTCATCAAACCCTTACTATTTATTGCCTCACGCTTCTGTTACCAATGACACGGTGAAGAGAGATGGGCTTGACTGGTGGTTCTCAAACCTTAGTGTGATTGAGACTCAGCTGGTGTTTCTAATTCAGTAGGTGTAGATAGAACATAAATGTGTTCTACTAAATTCCCGTGTGTGATGGTAGAGTACAAAGGTCTTTAGTAGTGAGCTAGGGATGGGGAGGGTTGAATCAGGGTGGGCTGTGCATGGTGCTGCTATGGCAACATGGGGTTTGGGGGAAAACACTGCGTTTTAAGCCTTTGATGGCTCCCTTGGGCTGGGTGTCATACACCCTACTGCAGCTAGGTTAACTTTATAGGTTCCTAGGAAGATCTCAAGTCTATTCTATGTATATTTTAGTTTTAAAAAAACAAACAAACTTGAATAAATGTACCTCTAGACCCTAAATGAGACAGTGACGACTTGAGGAAAAGAAGTTCAAATCTGGGCAAGTTGGTGTAGCCATCTGGAATTTACTTTGCTGTGCAGCTGTTTCATGTTTGCACTCTGTTGGTGTTTAGATATGTGGTGACTTTAAAGTGCTGCAAATCCGTGAGGAAAATTTTCAGACTTTAAAAAATATTATTTTCGCAATATTTACCCAAATGCAGGTAAGAATCTATAGATACAGTAAGAATAAGCTTTCTGACTGTAACTGAAATTCTCATCCATATTTGAGTCTCTTGCTTCTCTGACAGATTGAGTAGATTCTTATGCAAGTGAGCAAGAGGCAGTTTTTAGCAAAGGACACAGACAAGTATAGTAAGCTTTGGAGTGACTTCACTTCCTAATTAAGAGGACATTAGACCCAGGAGTTAGGAGATAAGTTCTAGCCCCTTGCCTGCAACTAATATGCTGCAAGAGTTGAGCAAGTTACTTAAGTGATCTGATCTCATTCTTTTGGACTATAAAGTAAAATGGGTGGATGAAATAATTCCAAAGGTACTAAGTCTAAAATTCAATAACAATTTTAATGGGAAAACAGGTTTATTAAATAACAGAATGATGTCTTTATTTTGGGAAGTAATATAGGGTCACATTAGAAATGAACAAATTTACAAATAGATTGAGATTGAAATTACCCAATGTGGCTTCAGAACTTTGAAGAGAGTCTTATAGGACAAATTAATTTCTAACTTTTTTCAGAGACTTAAAGGCTAAGGCCAACAATCAAGCATACACAAAGAATACCACTGAGTTGAAGTTTCAATGCATATGTGACTGTGGCAGGGTAAGCTTTGATGGTGGAATTTAATTAAGCATCTGGATTGTTTACTTATGACCATTATCAACTGACACTTAATTATAAAGTCAGCTGTGAAGGACTCCTTTGAAGTTTAGTTACATTATTTAGTGATGATAATAGCATGGAACAATTTTTAACTTGATTTCTTCAATATAGAGACATTGAAGATTTAGATATTTTTCCCCTTCCGATGGAGTAAGCCATATTATTTAGTGTTCCCAGAAATGATGATAAATTCAAAAATAGCTAGTTTTTTCTCAAGGAGAAGTAAATATTTATAAACAAAACTTAGATTAGGGAAGCCAGGATGGCTCAGTGGGTTGGGCGCTCACTTTCCAGCCCCGGGGACCAAGGATCGAGTCCTGGCCCCGGCCCATGTGAATCCATATGCTGAACTGGTCAGTTCTCACCGGGGCGAGACCCCGGCCCCGTTCCTGCCCTGTGCAGCCCCAAGCCCACCTGTGGAATGAAACTATGTGGAAAAGCCGATGATGTGCAACTATGGAGACTGTTCTGGGCCCTCCCTCTTCTCTCTGTCTCTGACTCTGTATCTCTCTCTCTCTCTCTCTGTCAAAAACAATAAATAAATCTTTAAAAACAAAACAAAACAAAACAAAAAACAACAAAAAACTTAGATAAGAACCCCTCTTCCTAGTTTTACTATTTTAAATAATGAGCAGAAGGAGAAACCCAGAGCAATCAGCCCAAGAGGGAGACAAACAGGTTTATAGGGCTTTGGTGAAGTAGCTGGGTCAGCCCTTGAAAAATTGTGATTAAAGGCTGTTTGATGCACTCTCCTCTCTTTTTATTTATTTCTAAGTAATTTAATAAGGATTGCCAAGTAAGGAAACTATGTGCTGGAAACTATTCTCAATTCCTTTGCACTGTTTTGTTGTGTTTTTTTTTTTGCTAGACTATTAATACATGAGGTAAAGTTTTACGATAATGTGACAAAGTAGGCAAGGATCCTGAGTTGAGGATGGTCCAAGAGGAGAAGACTTAAGGAGTCTTAATCACCCAAGGGTATGCAATTATATAGAGGGATGGGTCCACAATAATATTGAGCATATACCATGTTCTAGTTTTTTCTGATCTTTATAAACATTTGCAGGGAGCTATCATTACCTCTATTACTTAAATTAGAACAAAAACTGAGCCACAGTGTTTCAATAATGTGTCCAATATAAAGAACCTGGAGAGTGGTGAAAATGGTATTGACATCCAAATTCTATAACACCGTTCTCACCCTGATTCCAGAACAGGAACAGAATTACTGGATGCAGCCCCTTAAATCGAAAGCTTCTTTATTTATCTGGAGCATTAGAGAGGGTTTGCTAACTATAAAAATTGGAAAGAAGCTTTTTGACTCTAACACTCCTCTCTAGTTTTCCCCTACCCTACCCTCGTCCCTGACACATAATGAGAGAAAAATTTAGAGAAATATAGTCTTTGCAGAACTCATTTGTCTGATTCAGGAGGCTATGATCCTAAAAATGGATTCCATTAGAAGGGAAATGTACAGAACTATAGTGTTCCCTTCTAGTGTCTTGATTAGTAATTTAAATATGATCTTGACAGGATATCATTTTCAGGGTCCAGTGCAAAATGAAAATGGGGGCCCCTTGTTCAAAAATTAAGAATTTCAAGACAGTAAAGCATTAAACTAAGGTATAGGGTCTTCTTTCTTTTATAAGATAGATTTTCATTTTTTAAAAAACAGGATTTAAAAAGAAAGATTTACTTTATTGTTTGAGAGAGAGAGAGAGAGAGAGAGAGAGAGAGAGAGAGAGAGAGAAGGGTGGAGGGACCAGAGTAGTCTCCATAGTTGAACCTCATTTGTTGTGACATGGTGTTATTCCACAAAGGTAGGAGTGTGGCCATGTGGCCTGGGATGCAAGCTGGAATCCTCCATGGGAGGTCAGAGTCTTCACTTCCAAGCCAAGCCATGCCAGTGGTTACAGTTGCAGGGCAATTCAGCATATGGGTTTGCATGGGCAGGGTCAGGAATCAAACCCCTGATCTCATGATTGCAAGGCAAGCATTCAACCTCTGAGTTATCACAGCGACCCAAGATAGATTTTCTTTATTAATAACCCCAACCATATTTCTTTATATACAGAAGTTTTGAACTCAAATACTTAGGAGAAAACAAGTTAAGATTGTGTTATCCTGCAATTCATTACCAGCAACCTGCAAAGAGAAACAGCTTAGAAGGAAGATGTAAGGGCAGGGGAAGTGAGGGAAAGAAGATAAAGAAAAGGAATTGAGTTGATCAAGGGAATTAAAAAAAAAGTCTTGGTTGCTATCAAACACTGCAAGCATAGCTCATTTGGGCAGATTATTTTCCAACTGTGTACAAAATAGAACCCAAATGGAGAATCCCTTAAGAACCCAAAGAGGTGCAACATTATCCAGTAGCAAGTGTTCCAACCTTCAGTTGCCATTCGCTTCCTCTTCTTGTTCCCAAGAGTCAACAGAATGAAAACGTCTTCCCGTGACTGTTTTTCTTTCTTTCTTCTGGGCATTTGGGTGCACGAGCCAGCACTTACAGGAGGTCGGATGTTTTAATGCATGTGTGTGTGAATATAGGCCTAGAGCGCTTGATGTGGTAGAGCAGGCAGTGGATCGGGTGGATGGTGGTGTGTCGAGCACTGGTGTTGGTGTGACGAGGGAACCGCATGGAGGTCATATAGCCATTGTTGTCACCCACAGCAACATGGGTGTCTCTCAGCTCCAGAGGAGGTTCCCTGTGGGGCTGGCTCTGCATCCTTCTTTGAACTCTGGCATGAACACATTTCCTATGAGCGCATCATCGTCCTCCTTAACCACTGTGCTGAGACTACTGTGACTCTGTCCTTTTTAGACTCAACATACATGGTTTCATTGCCCCTGTAATGGCCCACTGCCCTGATCTCGCTTTTACTGACCCCTTCTTGGAATGGAAAGCATGTCTCAAAGACAGAGACAAAACAGTTTCGTTTCAACGTGTGAGCCCAGGCACAACTGAATCCTCGGATGCAGGCAGGTTTTCAAGGTCATGTAGCAAAGAGACATTGGATTCTGACTGGATTCACCAAGAAGCTCCTGTACACTCTCTTTAGTAACTCATGAACACCGCGTGCCTGAACTTCCTTGTAGAATTCAAAGAAATACAGACCATCAGTTTTGTCTTCATTAGGATTTGAAATATGAGAGAGGACCCTGTTGAAATCGGCCATCGTTACTTCTGTTTCTGGTTTGTGTTCATCAGTCATGATCAGGAACTTGAGTGCAAGCATCTATCTGCTCAGGGATGCGCTTGTTGATGGCCCACAGCCGCAGCCGCAGGGCCCAGAAGCCAGAACCTGCCTGCCCAGCCCCGCCGTTGTCACCCACCGTCGTCACCCACTGTCCTGGGGTCTAAGTGTGGAGGCCTGTGTGAGTGTACACAGGCCCTGAAATCAGAGAAGGAATGACCTCTCCCAGGTCTTATTTATTGATCTACATTGAAGATAGCTTGCTATAAAGCTTGAGAGGTTATTCCGGTTAATAAGCCTGTGGAGTGAAGAGTCAAGTTCACCTTAAATTTTTTAAAAGTTTCATCTGTGAGGTATAGGAAAGGACAAGTTCTAGAATGGGTAAGTCTGTCATTCTGTCCTTTTTTGTGGGGGAGGGGCAAAGACGAAAGTGAGGAGAGATGTATTTTAATAAATGAAGAGTCCATAAGTAGCTCAAATGTTCAGAAACTGTATAAGACATTATGGGCAGGGGAGGTAATAGGAACACAAAAATATGTTTTATTTATATTGACAATCTACTATTTTTATCTTTTCTCTTCAAGGGACAAGATAGAAGGTAGGCTGCAGGTTAATTGCACAGCTGAGTGTTTGGAAATGCCTGCTTAATTGTCTTCTGACTCTGGAGCTGTAGCAAAAAGTAAAGGCATAAAAAACCAGTCCTGCCTTTCAAAGCACTGACAACTTATCTTACACTTCAGCACACAGATTGAGAAACATACTTAAGAAAGTGTATGGTTGAACTTAATGAAGAAGATTGAAGCTGATAGAACTTTCAAATGATTTAGAAATAATTTACGTAAACCAGGAGGAGGCCAGTGGAAAAACTGCCATGTAAAATATACATGATATACAAAGGAAGAGCTTCAGTAATGATTCTGAGAAACCATCATTTAATTTTTCTTAAAATTAATTAATATTTCATAACTCTTATGTTTGGGGGACATGATTCTTTAAAGTAGGACAATGACCTAGGTCATTGTCAATGTCAATGACCTAATCATTAACATTTGCAGAGTTTTAATGTGCTTTGTAGACAGTTACCACCTGCTTTAGTTAAAATTAGTTTGTCTTTATGGATTAGCTAGTATTGGCTGCATGTATCCTCAAGACAGAGACTACTTTAACCTGATAATTTTTGTATGTAAGTACTATGACACTATTCACAGATATTTTCTAGTCACCAATAGTGGTTGACATTTTTAGAGGACTTTTTAACTAGAATGGTTTTTAAAATTATGATAATAAACGATTAATGACACAATCTAATTTTATAGTTGAACTTGTTTAAGAATAGTTTTCAATCTGCAGTCTATATTATAATTTGCATGATATTTTCAGAACCTTTTAAAAGGTCCTTGGAAGACAGCTTAGAAGTTCCTCAAAAAGTTAAACATGATCATAGCATGCTCTATCAGTCATACTCCTGGGCATTTCTCACATGAATTAAAATTTATATTTAAAGAAGACCCTGCATGTGACTGTTTATAGAAGCTTTATTCACAATTACTAAAAACTGGAAGCAACCAAGATCTTTCAGCAGGAAAATAGATAAACTGCGGTATACCCATTCAATGGTATAGTCTTCAGAAATAAAAAAGAAATGAACGATTGATTCACTCAACAACAAGATGAATCTTAAATGCACTTACTAAATGAAAAAAACCAGATGCCAAAGGCCACATATTGTATTATTTCATTTACACAACATTTTGGAAAAGGCAACACTACAGAGGCAGAAAACAGATCAGTGGGGTGCCAGGAGTTAGTGTATGAGGGTGGTGGTTGACTACAACAGTGATGACAGGAAAATTTAGGGTGAGAGAATTGTTCTGTATGGCATTGGGATGGTTAATACATAACTCTATGCATTTGTCAAAATGTATAGAACTATACATCACATATAGTCAACTTCAATGTATGCAAAACATAAAAAAAAAAAAATAAACCAGGATATCAGAGATCCCAAGATGGAATGCATCCTCTGGCAAATGAACCTAACTACAGTAAAAATGTGCACAGAACTGCACGAAAGGGTGTCAGGGGAAAAGAGTTGATCTGTATTGAAACACCATGTTTTGACTAGACAAAAAACAAAACAAAGGGTGAAGACAAAACAAAAACCCATTATATATAAAAACTGTAATCTAGTTGGTAAAGTTGCTCCTTATGGAGGATTAACAGTTCTGAAACTGCATTATATTTACACTGGGATTGAACACATAGGTAAATGAATGGTGGATGGTGGATGCCCTGTTCTTCACTGTTGGAGTGGGAGATTATAAGCAAGCAAGTGTAATCTCCCTGTGGTACTGAATTAGAGTCAAAGACATCAGTGTGAACTCATGTATGGCTCAATATATGCACAGATGCATTAATACAGAAAGAATTGACATATGTGTGTATTATAGGTTAATATGCATATACTACCCAGCCCCATCCACTGAGTGTCTAGAAGCCATGACATTCCAGGAGAGACAAGCACTCCTGGTGCACAGATCTTGGTTTCTAAATACCATTTCCCTATAAAAGCACCCAGTGGTCCTTGGGGGAAATGGTTGATTCTAGGGCTGGGAGCGGAAAGTGCAAGATGAGCCTGGAGGGTCTTATAGTATCAAAGAGTAAGGACGTGCTCATAAACTTAATGGATAGGGCACATCAGAGGGACAGGAGGGAATCTGAAGGAATGCCTAGTGTCAAAAACTAGAAATATTTGAGCAGAAAAATGCATAGCATAATATAGAATTACAATATGAAATATAAAGTAAGTATGTATACACTCATACTGATTTTATCTCCTTGTCAGAATTTCTCCCTCTGGTTTATTTTGCAAACTACTTTCTGTATCATCTTCCTAAAACCTCTTAATGATGGTATGACCTTTAGGATTAAGAACTTTCAGTGACCCATCATTGCCTTGGGAAGAAAATCTAAACACTTTAATTTTTGTTTTCAAGTCTTTAGATTATTAGCCAAATTACAAAACTTTTCTGAGTATTGTTTTTCTCATTTGTGAAGTGATATCAACATATAGGAATTTATAGATTATCTCAGCAGCCTAGGGAAAATAAATGTCTAAATAATTTTTAAATGCTTCAAAAGTATTTTGCTATTTATCTATCATCCATCTATCTATTATCTATCTATTTATCTATTTATCTATCTCTCTATCTATCTTTCTAATCTATCACCATCTACATCTCCTAGTACTAGAAGTTAGTACTTAGGGTGGATATAAATATGGGGTATTGAATTGTTTCAGTTTCCAATGTTACAGTGATTTATCTATGCAAATGGTTTTGATTTTAGTCACCATAATTGAAATATGCTAAATAAATATAATATAATCTAAGAAAAACAATTACACATTTATTATTTATTTTGGTAATACTATAAAAAAGCAAAAAAATGGGAATGTGGTTCTTTGGTGCCTGCTATGTAGTTTCAGAACTTTTAGTAAAAAATTGATTTACTTTAATACTCAAGTATCTCTCCAGCAAACCCCTGATAGCATCTGCTTCCAGTATGTTCATTACAAAACAATTAGATTCTAATGAGGCTTTTGCTTCCTTACTCTGTTTACCAGCACAGATTCAACATCCTCCTATTGATATGAAATATGCGGAAATACCATGTTTTTGTTTTTTTTTAAAATCCTGATTCTGGAAGCCCTGGTAGAATAAAGTGATTTCTTAACAGTGAACAGGGGGACTCTTTTTTTCTCTTTTGGTTTTGATGGTACACAAGTTAATTTATTTCCTCTCCTGGGCTGGGAATTCAGAAAAAGGAACCTGTTGGGAACAGGAACATTCCTGTTCTTCCTGACTCTTAAGTTTCATTAGAAAGCTTTTTGCATTACATAACTTTCGCTAAGTGGGGTGGAGGCAGGGTTTACCAAGAATGTTTGTTAATGTAGAACTGAAGACCAACATAGAATCACTAATCACTTGTATAACAAACAACGTAAATACCATTGCTTACAGTAATGGTGTGATTTTAAGGTAGAGTTTTAAGTTTAGCTCAGGTGGTCATTAAAAAAGGGTATCAATATTTGCTGAGAACCTACTGTGTGTCAGACATTTCATTAGGACATTTTTCCATGTTTAGTTTTATTTAATTTTTCAGGCAGTCTTGTGGCTGGGTAGTTTGTCAACCCAATTATTAGAGGTAAAAGGATATTGAAACTTAAAGAATTTTAATAGTATGTTCAAGGTCAAATATCTACCAAATTGCAGAGCTTAGATTTGAAACCACTTTTGTTTGATGCAAAACTGATACATTTGCTGCTATTGCATACTGTCTTCTTGTCTGTTCTTATACCCCTCAGAGTTCTGTTTCCTGGTTTATGGGACAAGCCTAGTACTCTTGATTTGTTTTGCAGGCATTAATGGGCTAATCAATTGCTAATTGTAAAGTACTCTGGTGTTTGTGAAGAATATGTAATTATTTTTTAGTTACCTTTCCAAACGTTGTTTTTTGTTGTTCATATAAAACCAGGAAAATGTATGAAGCTATGTGTATTCTCTCTTTAATAACAAATTAATAGCAAGCAAATGACCATTGCAAGCATTTCCTAGTACAGTTAACTTATCCTTCCCAGCTACTAACTTCTCTCAAACTTTCACATTCATGGGGACATAAAGGCCATACTACTGTCTTATTAAATGCTTCTTTTAATTATTTTATTATTATTGTTAAATTTATTGGGGTGACACTGGTCAGTAACAGTTACACAGTTTCCAGGTGTATAATGCTACATTACATTGTCTATCTGTTGCATTATATGCTCACCACCCAGAATCAGCTCTCCCTCCATCACCATATATCTGTTGTCCTCTCCCAACTCCCCCCACCCCCTGCTCTTTTACCCACTATTTTTCTTTACCCTTAAATGCTTTTTTTTGGATAATAATATGTAAGATGTAAATGAAAAGAAAAATGCTAAAGCTCTATAAGAACCATCTCTGACTTTTATAGCCCTGCTGTAGAAACATGCATTTATAGGATGTAAAATGAAGAAAAAGGAGAGCACACAACTGTATATATAATATACAAGTGTATTATGCACTGCTATTTTGAAGAGTATAATACAAAAAAATATACATATACTCATACGTTGAAGAGAGATTTGAAATAAATATGCCAAACTGTGTCACCTGTAGGTGAAGAGTTCAAAGGGCAATTTCATTTCATTTGAAAATATTTTTTTCTGCCTTTTCTATTTTTTTCTAATTTTTTAAAAAGAAAAATGTGTCCTTCTTTAATCAGAAGAATACAATAAATTTCACCATATTAAAAAAAACAACCTGTTCTTTTGAAAGCAGTTCTGATGGGGTGTGAGGGTGAGAGCATCCTCAAATGGAAACAATTTTGTTTGTCAGGGAATTCAGCTTTAAAATAGCAGCAAGGCATTTGTCTCTCTCAAATGCCATGGCAACCAGAAGGAAGCCGCAAAATCCAACAATAGTATTAAAATGTGCCTTGAGAATGGCGGCAACCTTGGACCTTTCTTCTTTTTCCACTTCCCCTAGAACAGAAGGCTGCATTGTGTTTTTCTAGCCTACTCTCTTGCTGTCCAGCTAGGCTGCTATGATAGGAAAGGGCAAACAATAATAATTACCTTTTCTTCACTAAGTTTTGGGTCTCTTCAAACACTAGTGTGCTTTCTCTGTGTAGCTCTGTTTCTTTTGATTTAGTTTTTTTGCCTTCCCTCCCCTTGACATGCATGTTTCAGTTCCCTCATTGGAATGATGAAGTTTCTTAATGACCTACACATGTCCCCTCGGTAGTCTCCCTGGCTTGCTGTTCTCTTTGAAGCTGCAGGGTTGGATTGATCTTTTCTCTGTGGTCACTATTTCCTTCTGGGAATGCTCCCTCTTTCTTGGAGGCTCCTGACAGACTCCAGTGGCTGGACAGTCTGATACTTTCTTTCGAAAACTTTTTAAGCCTAGTTTTATTCTTCAGGTAAATGGAATTCCTTCAAGCCACTAAAGATGGATAAGGGTCTTTATTTTGGCACTAGAAATTCAAATATTGTGATTGTAGAGTTTTCCAAGGGAATTCTTCCCTATTAGACAGGTAAGTAGTGAGGTTGCAAAGCTTTCCCCTATGGTCTGTGCTTATCACTTTCTAACATGACTGCAGGGTTAATACAGCAAGGATTGTCGACTTCTGGGCTGGAATTTACTCCGAGATTCTGCATGTTTGGACTTAAAAACTCCAGTCAGCTTAGAAGCCACCAGCAATTGGAGCAAATGGCTCTCTACTTTCATACCTTAAACCAATGTAAATCCTTCTCAACTAATAGGAAGGAAAGCAAGTTAGGAGAGGGTCTTCAAGGCAATCAGAAGAGTAACTTTAAAGAATTGCAGGGAGAGAAGGTGCACGATGGTGGGGAAGGTAAGCACTGGGCCTGCTTCAGTCTTTGAACACGTTAAAATGACAACCACATTCTAGAACAACCAACCTGGAGAACCATCTGAAGCCTAGCTGAACAGAAGTTTTATAATTAAGGATACAAAGAAGAGGAGCCCATGTTGAGACTGATAAGAGTGGCACAGATGCAAATGAAGCCAAACCTCTGGAGGTGGTGGAGAATCAGGAGGCATATCCCAGCAGTGGCTGTTTCCCCTGGAGGATCAAGGGACCCCAGCCCCACACCAGGCTCCCCAGCCCAGAGCACAGATGCTGGGAAGAGAAGCCCCACACATCTGACTGAAAAACAGTGGGGACACTAACAGTCCAGTTGGGACAGAAGGCTGCAGAAAACCCAGATGTCCTCTTAAAGTGACTGCATAGACTGAGTCACTCATGCATACTCACTCTGGGCTCCCGCAGAGGAACAGTGACTTGAGGTATTGGAGGGAAATGGGGGACAGATTGAGGTATGTGGCTTTCGGTGAAGATAGTTGCCACTTTTTTCCTGGTGGGTCATTGTCCCATGCAGCTGGCTGGTGAGTACAATCTTCCCTGTGTTTCACCCTCCCTCTACATGGCCAAATCTGAACCTATTTGGTCTGGTGAGCTCATCACTCCACCCTACTGACTCCCACACAACCCCTCCAAAACCAGAGACACTTTCTTTTGTGGCAGCCAGACCTGCCTGCGTTGTAATCTTTCTTGGAAAACTATGTAAGTCCAAAAGTCCCAGGCAGGCAGTGACCAGCATTGGTGGGCTCTGAGACATTTGCTGAGTAGTTCCGGGCACAGCACTGGCACCAGACAAGAATCTATAGGAGCACCCAGTGACGGTGACCAGGGAGATGGTTCCAGGGCCACATAGGGCACCTACTACATAAGGCTACCCAGAAATACCCAGAGATGTAGCAGATCTATGTAATACTTAGAAATAAACACAGGCATCCAATATGAGGAAACACAAAATACATCTCAAATAAAAGAACAGCAGACAATTCCAGAAGAAGAACTAAACAAGATGGAGGCAAGCAACCTATCAGATACAGAGCTCAAAATGATGGTTCTAAGGATGCTTAAAGAACTTGGTGAAAATTTCAACAGAGAGATAGCAAGCGTAAAGAAGGGCATGGAAGCCATAAAAAAGAACCAGTCATAAATGAAGAATACTATAACTGAAATTCAGAATGCAATAGAAGAAAGCCCCAGCAGACTAGATGGAGCAGAGGATCAAATCAACAAATTGCAAGACAAGGTAGGTAGCAGAAAACATCTGTCAGAACAGCAAAAAAGAAAGAAGAATCCTCCCAAATGAGGATAGTTAAGAAGGCTCTGAGACAACATCAAACATAACAACATTCACATCATAGGAGTACGAGGAGGAAAAGAAAGAAAGTAAGAAATTGGAAACTTATTTAAAGAAATAATACTGAAAACTTCTCTAACCTGGAGAAGGAAACAGACATACAAGACCAGGAAATATAGAGAGTCCCAAACAGGATAAACCTACATAGGCCCACACCAAGACACATTATAATTAAAATGACTAAGGTTAAAGGCAAAGAGAAAATCTTAAAAGCAGCAAGAGAAAACTAGTGATTTATAAGGGATTTATAAGGGAGCTCCCATAAGACTGTTAGCTGATTTCTCAATGGAATCTTTGCAGGCCAGAAACGAATAGCAGAAAATATTCAATGTGATGAAAAGCAAGGATCTATAACCAAGATTACTCTACCCAGCAAGGTTATCATTCCAAATCGAAGGACAAATAAAGAGCTTCTCAGACAAGAAAAAACTAAAGGAGTTCACCACCACCAAACCAGTATTACAAGGAACATTAGTGGGATTACTTTAAGATAAGGGAAAAAGAGCAAAATTGTGCATAATAAAATGGCAATAGATACATATAAACAATTACCTTCAGTTTAAATAGATTAAAAGCACCAATCAAAAGACATGGAGGGTATTGCACTGAGTGGAGTGACAAAGACAGATGCAAGTTGACTTTGCTTATAGGTGAAATCCAAAGAAGAAAACAAACCAGTGAAACAGGATAATATTTATAGACATAGAAAACATTTGATTTATTGCCGGATGTGAGGTGGGAGAAGTGGGTGAAAAAGGGCAACAAATCAAGAAATACGAATTCATAGTCACAAAATAGTCATAGGGATGTAAAGTGCAGCATAGGCCAAACAGTCAATAACATTGTTATGACTATAGATGGTGTCAGATGGAAACCAGAGGTATCAGAATAAGGATTTTCTAAGTTATGTAAATATCTCATCACTGTGCTGTACACCTAAAACCAATATAATATTGTATGTCAAGTGTAATTGAACAATAAAAATAAATGAGAAACATAAGAATAAAAGAATTGCTTGCTGGTCCTCAGGGTGGTAGCCACAGGTGCGGTTTTGGGAGAGGAGGATCCTTTGTGGCAGAGCCGGGCTGTGATCCAGTGTGACCCTCTGACACCAACAATCATGGAAAAGCTATGCAGCTGTCTGGTCTCCAATGCACTTGAGCAGCTGGTCACTCTAGGAAACTGGTGGCTGTGGTGTCATTCCTAGATCATGATCCAGCCAAGAAAAATGGCGATTTCATAGCCGCGAGAAAGCTAACTGTAGAGATGGAGGGCTCATGTCGTTCATCTTTTCTTCTTCTTCTTTTTTTAAGATTTATTTTTTATTGTTTAAGAGAAGGTGGGAGACAGAGAGAGAGAGAGAAACAACCCAGAATGTCCCCATCTGTTGCCAAATGTCCCCCAGTTGAACAAAATCATGGCCAGTTGAGAACCACTAGATTTAATTTTTGGTTGATTTTTTTTAAAGTAATTTTAAAAAAGATTTATTTTATTGTTTTTGACAGAGACAGAGAGACAGAGAGACAGAGACAGAGAGAAGGGGAAGGGCCCAGAGCAGTCTTCACAGTTGCACGTCATCAGTTTTCAACATGGTTTCATTCCATGCAGGTGGGTGAGGTGGGTAAGTGGCACAGGGCAGGAACTGGGCTGGGGCCTCCTGCATGGGAGGCCCACCTCTGTGAGCTGGAAGCCAAACCGAGGACCTCTCACCTGCGAAGGTCACGCAGGTGAGAACCGAACTTGGGGCCTCTGACATGGGAAGCACACCCAAGTTCAGCATATGTGTGTGCAGAAGCCAGGGCCAGGACTTCATCCTCAGACCCTGGGGCTGCAAGATGAGCATTTAACCTGCTGAGCCATCTCGACTTCCCCTTAAAGTAACTTTTTTTAGTGTTAATTTTGTTCATGTGTTTTTAAATTTGATGTGTAGATTTACTCTCTCACACTTTTTTTTTTTTTTCCTGCAACGACTCTCACTGGCCCCTTCGCCCCAAACCCAGAACCAGGTCTTATGTTGGTGGCTCTTGTTCCTGTCCCTGGTGATATGAAGGATGTCACAGCTTCAGGCACTCAGTGGTTAATCTCAGGTTCTGGTCAATGTCTGTGTATGAGTATGTTTCCTTTACCTGCCTGGGTACCCAGCTTTCTGCAAGCCATTGCTTCAAAGAGCCGTGTGTAGCAGCTTTTCTCAACTTACGAGAATGTTCACAACCTGCTTTCATGCCATGAAACTTGCTCCACTCTCCACCTTGTCCTGTGTGTGCGGGAACCAGACGGGTGGCTGCCACTGCACCTGTACCCAGGTGTGGGAGGCTCTCTGCCACGTTGCTGTCTGCTTCTGTTTCACAGAGATGCTGACCTTGTTTGTATGCATAGTTTTGTGTTTTTGACGATCTTTTCCTATCTATTATCTATCAATACTGTGGTTGGAACAAGGGCGTGGGGAGAATGAGGGCGGCTCAAAGTAGAAACTTTAATTTGGAAGTATTACACTGCATTTTACAATGCGTGGCCGCTGCAAAGAACTTCAGTTAATTTTCGGTGGCTTTAGTTCTGGACTTCTCCATCTCAGAACAATGGGCGTTTGGAACCAGAATAATATTTGTTGGGTGGGGGCTGTCTTGCGCCTTGTAGGAGCTTCAGCGGCAACCTTTGGCTCCAGCATCTGGAGGCCATTAGCAGCCCCTGTCCCTTCCGGTTGTGATGATGAAAAATAGCTCCAGATCTTGGTGAATATACCCGAGGGGACAAAATTACCCCCAATTGAGAAGTGCTGCTCTTGTCAATGAATGTCTTCCTTTTCTGTTTCCTGCATATAAAATCAGTATTTCATTCTTTACACACTTAAAGAACATTTAAACTGATTTAATTTATCTTTTTAGATTATATAGTGTTACAGCACAAGATTTCCAATGCATTCAATTAACAGGGGTGTTGAGAAGATATTGTCTGATTTTGATGTGTTTCTTAAAGTATATGTGACTTGGAGGAATGTTCTGGAGAGCATCAGAAATAGATAAACAGCAGTGGGCATGAGCATTTGTGATTTGTCTTAGATCTTCTCTTATTCTAACCCTTCTGACCGGACTATCTCTAAAATATAATATGTTCATGAATACGTTCATTTAATAAGTGCTGTCTACATGCAGCCCATTTTGAAAGGACAATTCTGTTAAGCTGTGGCTTTAGGGAAAAGACACGGACCTGAGGTTGTTGTATGAAAGCCTCTTCTCTTGACAGTTCTGATTGGATTAGAAAAACAACTTGAATGTCTGCACTAGCGGTTTACTGATCTAGCCCCTTCCTGAGTGCTCTACTCATTCTTCAAGAAATCTAAGATGGAGGCTTGGCTCTGATGTGTTGGCAGTTCTATTTTGCAATGAAGAACAGTTCCACTCCTATAGGAGAAGGGCAATGATAGAAAAGCTACTTTGGTGCTGGACTGAGGTCTGAGTGAGTGGTATTACTTGCTATAAAGAGGGGACCATTGTTAGAATTATCGGGGGACATCTGGGACATACAGAATGCTCAGGGGACGTCTGGGACCATACAGAATGCTCAGGGAGATGTCTGGAAGGTGACAGCTGTCACTAATTCCTGATGACAGTGATCAGAGAGGTACAGCCTGAAGAAATGGAGCCAGATGGGAAAGGTAAGCACACGAATGTAAGCACGTGCTGTCACAAGGGGATGCTGGCTTTGGAACAGACAGCACCATGCTTCTGTTCTCTCTGTGTTACAGAGGAAGCTCTTTCTAACAGAAACTCATTGTTGTCTTTGTTTTGTTAAGCAAGTTGTTCCCTCAAGGTCTGGACTGTGTCATTCCACTTGGGTATTAGAGGGTCATGTGAACTAAGGTGTGGCTTTGTGACCCTCAGGACTCACCGCTGATGAGTAGTGGTGTTGTTGTAGATTCATCCATTGCCAAGAAATACTTCCGATGCTCATGATTCTATATTTTCCTAGCTTTACATGGCTTCAAGTACAGGACAAAAAACCAAATAAACAGGACTACCTTTCTCTACTTGTAACTGTCACTTAGCGATAGGTGTGGCATCTTAGTGGCTGTCTCTAGAGGGCTATTTACTAGGCTGAAAGTCACCTCCACTACTTGGTTTAGGCCCTTATACAATATGAAAATGCCCCTTCTCTGTCCCAGTGTTCATGTTGTCTTACCAGGCAGGAAATGGATCTGCTGCCATTACCAATCCAGACATTTCCATGAATTTTCCATATGGAACTCTGAGAGTCCAGCCAGAGAGGCAGAGCCATGATGAGTGTTATCAAATCAGGGCTTTATAATGTGCATTAGGCTTTAAAAAACTGTGGGAGGAGGTGAGTGAGTGAAATTCCAAAAGGGGAAGTTGGAGGATGAGAAAAATGACTCTCTCTTCCTCTTAGAGCACTTATATAGGTGGAGAAGTCGGAGCTGTGGGGAAAATCTGAGACGCTAAGTATGTCCAGCCTTTGAAGCAGGAATGAGAACAGGAACTTGTGTAATGTCTCGGGAAAGCTGATGATCTGTACAGCTATTGCCTCTGTGGGTCCACAGCCAAGCATCTGGTAGGTGGCAGGAAGCCACCATGGGTCAGCAGAGGAAGGAAAGCTGAATGTGGAGTGGTGGAGAGCAAAGACAAGCTGGGATCTTCCAGGAAACTCGGTCCTTCACTACATCTCACTCATGACTCTCAGAGACGAATGCCCACTGCTTCACTTCACCTACCAAATATCACACAATTTTCTCTTTTGACCAACTCTAATTTGGAACCATATAGAAAAGAGGATTCTGGGGATCTTGGTTTCCAGCTTAATGATGTTGATAAGGAATGATCCAGCATAGTAACACTATCTTACAGCATATGGAAACACATGTAATTGTAATCCACTACCAAAAAAAAAAAAAAAAAAAGCCCAACGTTTTTAGAGTTTCAAGGAGAATGCAAAAGTATCTAGTTACTAAATACATTGCATTATCTAATAGTCCATTCAGATTCAGCCAAAGGTAGTATAGTAGATTATGTTCTATAAATATGTCCATGCAAATAAATTGATAAATTCCACATGCTCTTCTTAAAGTGTGACTTACACTACTTAGAGGTGTGTCTACCAAGAGGTGGATCCTAGGTCTCACCCTGTGAATCTAGGTTCTGTTTAAGTACGGCAGAATTCATGCTTTGTGACTTCTGAGGCTGGGTCATAAAAAGGATGCAGCTTCTGCCTCTCCTCTAAGTTTTTCTTCTGTTTTTCTTTCACACGGTGCTTGCCTATGGTGTCAGCCACGATGTTGCGATGAAGCCCAGGCCACTTGGAGAAGCCACATGGTGGTGTTCCTGACCCTGGCCATGAGTCTCTCAGCTGAGGCTCAGACACTGACCATTGAGAAACCATTTTCCTACTGTGCTATGTGTGTTCCATATCCACAGAAACCCTGAAAGATAAAAAGGGATATAGTGATGCCTTGGAATTCAAACTTAATCTGTCCCAGAACCCTGTTCGAGTTCCAAAATGTTCGAGTTCCAAGACGAGTGGGCATTCAGATAAAGCTGCAGGCCGTACAGTCAATATGTCCCACGCAAACAACATGTTGGCATTTAGATTCCAATGCAGCGTTCAGGTTGTGAGGCAAAATTTGCTTGATTTTTTGTTCAGATTTCAAGTTGTTTGAGCTTTGGGGCATTCAGATTCCAAGGTATCACTGTATCATTGTTTTAAATTATGAAATTTTGGAGGTGACTTTTTATATAATGATAAGTAAGTGAAATAGGTGGGCCCTGGCAATCTCTTTCTCTGTTCTTCCAACTCCCACCTTCCTTCTAAACCCTCTGCCATCATTTATGACTCCATCCTGCTCCTGGCAACGCATACTCAAGGCCAATGGGATTCATCTTTGGTTTGGTCCTAAGGGACCTAAGAAATAGCCCTGTAGTTGTTAGATTACAACTGCTACAAGCCCACAATTCTCTCTTACTAATAACTGATCACATTTCATAGCTTAACTTTAATGTTATTAGGTTAGACAACATATGCTACTTTCCACTATGCATGAAGATGAGGAAGGACAAATGGAGAAAAAGAGGAGAAAATATTCTTTCCTGATACTACTTGTGTGAGTGACAGAACAGGGGCTACTAGCACATAGTAGGCACTCAATAAATATTTATTGAATGAATGAACAAATTACTATGACTTGGACATTAAGAGCGAACTCACATGGATCCAGGGGTATTGATTCCATGGATCCAGCTGGGTTTTCTTGAGGTTTATGTCACAGATGGCTTAGGTGGTGGATGGTATAAAGGCTCTGCCTCATAGCAGCACAGTTTGAATGATTTAGATTGTGTCTAGTCACAAGTAGGCAGGCCCGAAGGGCTCACATTTGTTCTAAGGCAGGGCAAGAAAACTGTGAGGTCTTGGTGGAGATTTGAGTAAGCGTTGTCTCTATACAAGACAGGAGATTTTTGTTGTTGTTGTTTGCCAATTATGTAGGGCTGGCTTATAAATTCTGGGGGCACTCTGCACTGCAGTGAGAGGCACTATAGCCTTACAAGGTCCAGCACCCATGTTCTTTACTTTAGGGACAGTCTGCTTATTTTGAAAGTCACGTGACCAAGAGACTGGTGCTTGCCTCGATAGATGGCTGCCATAGTTCTTTGAACTAATATCACTCACAAGTGAAGGGTTTAGGAATCTTGAGAAACATGGGCTCTGACTGAGAACTTTGTGACCAACAAAATCGGGTGAAGCTGGTCAAGATCTTGGTTCTGGTGTCTAATAGGACTGCGTTTGAATCTGAGCACTGCTGTTTATTATGATGTTGAGCAAACTACCCATCTAAAGTGTAGTTTCATTATCTTTTATCTATTTGTATTTTTATTTATTGTTTGAGAAAAGGTGAAAGGGTGGGTGGGGGGAGGCCCCAGGCTGGGTGAGGGTGGTCCCAGAGCAGTCTCCATAGTTGTACATCATTAGTTGTGACATAGGTTCATTCCACACAGGTGGATGTGGGGCAGCATGGGGTGGGAACCTAACTAAGAGCCTCCTGAGCTGGAGGCAAGAACGTTTGCTGCTGAGCCATCTCAGTGGTGACCAGTGGTGCCCCAGTTCAGCATACAGGGTGTCTGGGTTGGGGCTGGGAATCAAACCCCAGACCTTGAGATTGTGAGGCATGTACTCAACTGCTGAGCTATCCCTGCATCACCTCATTAGCTTTTAAATGAAGCTAAAAATAGTACGTGGCTTTATTGTATCGATCAAATGTCATTACACATTATGTCCTACATGGCATTATTATTGTGTACCTGACACATAGTAAGTGCTCATTAAGTGGTAACTGTTAGTATTATTGTTATAAGCGTATTCTTCCATTAAAGACACTGCCTTTTCAAGTGTTCCTTGAAAACATCAAATCCTTTCATTGTGATGCGTTCAGTTTTCCTATTTGCTGACTTTCTCTACGAAGCAAAATATTATCAATTCATCTTTTGAGTTCAGCTTCCTTCATGAAATATTCCCCCAAGCTTCCAGCTCACTCACAACTTTTTTCCCTTAAAATTCCTATCACCCATATTATTAAGACCAATACAATACTTTTAAATTTATCACCACTAGTTCTTTTCATGTGGCTCTGGAGGTGGTCTTGTCTCCTATTAAGGCTTAATAAAATTTTGAGGACTTTGAGGACAAGGTCATGCCTTGTACCTCATTTGTATCATACTGGGTATTCTTGGTGGTGCTGGGCAAAAGAGTTGGTGTTCAATAAACAACTGTTGGTTTCACTTTGTATTTGGAAAGTGATTAAAATAACATCCCTCCCTTGGAATGGATCTAAAAGTCAGCTCATGGGATGTCTCTGATGGCTCTGGACTGGGTCTATAGAGATGATCCCTAGGCTTCATGAGGACCAAAAGGGATCCTGGGGGAAGCTGGGATGGTTCAGCAGGTTAAGCATTCACTTTGCAGCCCCAGGGACTGAGGGACCGAGGATCAAATCCCAGCCCCAGTCCATGTAGACCCATATGCTGAACTGGAGTGCGCTTCCCATGGAGTAGGCCCCAGTTTAGTTCCCACCCTGAGCAGCCCCCACCCACCTGTGTGGAACAAAATTATGCTGAAAACTGATGACATACAACTATGGAGACTGCCCTAGGCCCTTCCACTTCTCTCTGTCTCTTTCTGTCACTGTCTCTGTCTCTCTGTGAAAAACAATAAAATAAATCTTAAAAAAAAAAGGGATTCTTACTATACATCACATGTGCCTAGGATATGTGAGGAGACCAGCGCACACTGAGTAAAAGAATCTGGTTCAAATAAACCAAATGATCACATACCCTCTGCGCTGCCCCTTCCTACTGCTGGATAGGTGGAGAAAGTTCAGGTGCCTGACTATGGCATACACACACCACTAACTGGGCTCTCTCTTCGCCAGTGGCTCCCAGGTTTCTCAGCAGACCAAGGGCAGGCCCTGATCTAGAATAACAGGTTGACAGACAACAGAACACCATGCTTAAGCAAGACTGAGAGAATGGAAAAAGTGATCCACAGCAGGTCCACCCTGCCAATTCAGCGGCAGTTGGAGGAAGTGCTTTCAAAACATAATGTGTGGAGGCTGGCAGACCTGCACAGGGAGACACGCCAATGCTTGCAAGCTTTCTCTTCGAGAGAGGGTGGATTCCACATGGCTACATCATAGCTCTTCAAAAGGTTTGCGTCTCCTGACTCTCTTGCTGCCAGTCTTTCAGAATGATCTGGACTGACACTGTTTAGGCAGAGAACAAACATCAAAAAACATCTCAAGTACACGGGGAGCAGTGGAATACATGATAACTTACATTTCCAAAACTAATCGTGAGATCCCACTTTATGCTAATTTTCCAATCCTCGGTGGACCCAAGTTTGAATGGTGAACCCAAGTTTGAATGGTGAACCCCTTGAATGCGTCTAGAATTGTAGAAGTTAAGCACTTAAGTTTCACATGCTTTGTATTTGCTTACATCATTGAATAGGTAAATAGAATATACTGGTAACAACATTTCTAGTGCCTTCTGTCTGGCTCAGTTTCCTATGTCACATAACTCAATGAGTGATCTCTAAGTAACCACAGTGGCTAATCTATGGAGGGGCTGGCCTGGTTTTTCTTGACTGGGAAGAAGTAAACCTGTTTAGCTAGATGACTTCATCCTTATTCCGATGACTGGGGGAAAAAATACAGCAGAAAACTAACAAATGTAAGAATGTTACCTGTTTTCCTGAGGAATTGGTGGGGAAGGAGGTAGGGATGGTATTGTTGGAGGGACAGGTTATGACCTGATTGGAAGCTGTGAAACAAAATTGTGGTTAACACTTGCAGAGCAGTTTTTATCCTTAGGTTTGAAGTAGCTGGTTCAAAAGAAAACAAATTCATTGATGTGTGACACTGAGATGATTGGTTTTCAGATGAGTGACGAAATCAAGCCATTGTGATTTGAAAATTGCAAATGCATTAAGTTCATGCTGCCTGAGTCATGGAAATTTATTTTTCATAGTCCTTTGTTAACTATGTTATGGAAAAAAAAAATGGAACGGAATTTACACTTTATCCGGAAGGAACAGCAATGTGCCTCCTCTCAGCTCGGTTTCACCAAACCCACACAGACTCTAGACTCAGGGCTATCCCTGAGTGACCTGAACAAAGAGGGAGACCAAGTTTTGATAATACAGTGGGACAGGTTCTTTTTCTTTACCATTGGCTTCAGGTTTCTCTTTCTAATGTCAGGTCTGTGATCAGAGGTAACCGGAAAAGTCTTTGTGAAGAAAACGCGACCCCCTGACTTGTCACATGTGCAGCGAGTGAGGTGACAGCAGCATGGGAGAAAATTCTGTCCTTTTCTGTGAGCGGGGACTTTGATAAACTCACAGACTGCTATAAATGGTACCTTCTACTTCACTTGCTTCTTAAATGAGCGGAAACACTTAACGCATCTCCCTGCAGTAGGGTAATAGGAACGCTGATACTTAGAGGACTGGGAATGGTTTTGAAATAATTTCTCAGAACTTCAGAAATTTGTATGACTGTCCTGTAATATCACTGCTTGAACATCTGTGTCAGTACCATTTTTTAAAATTCAATTGACTCTAATTGGCAAAAAATTTAGGAGTAGAGAGTAAATTGAATTAAGATGCAGAATTACCGGTAATAAATTTGAACTGTTGGTGAACGACATGTGTGAAAGACATGGAGCCATGAAAGAAAAACACGCATTTTACTCAGTTTGAGAAACACCAGAACAAAATAAAAACTCTGGTCATTTAATGTCAAATTAAATTCCCAATAGATTGGAATTTAAATTTAAAAAAATGTAATGAGAGTGAAAGAAAATTTAAACAAGATTTTCAAAATCAAGCCATAGTCCCAAGAAAAATACACAGATTGGTTACATGAAAATATCTTCATGATATAAAACAGTTCAAGCACTTGCCTTGCAACCACAAGATTCAGGATCGAATCCCACCAGACCCATATATTGAACTGTGTCACAATTGGTAACCACCAGGATGACAGTGAAGTTCTCACTGCCCATGTGGGAGGCCCCTGGTTTGGTTCTCGCCCCACGGGGCCCCACATCCACATGTGTGGAATGAAACTGTCGCAACTAATGATGTACAACTATGGAGACTGCTCTGGGCCCGTCCTTTTCTCTCTCTCTCACTCATCTTCTTGCAAATAATAAAATAAACCCTAAAATAAAAAAAAAATTAAAAATAAAAAAAGTAGTGCAAGCAAAGCTGAAAGATAGAAAGTACCTGGTTTTATAATGGAAGAGTTATTACAAAAGAGGTTTATAAAATCAATAAGGAAATAGTGGATACTCCAGGAGAAAAACAAAATAAAAAAAATCCCAATGGCCAATAAACATATAAAATAAATTTTAAATTCACCAATACTGAAATAAATGCAAAGTTAAAAGAATGCTTACCATCTTATTAATGGAAAATATTTTAAAGATTTTTAATAACCAGTGTTCAGTAAGACTGAGAAAATGCATTACTCACACACTGGGAGGGAATATACAATGTACAAATTGTGTGAAAAGTAGTCTTGCAACCACTGTTTCAAAGTGTAATATGTGGAATCTTTAACCCTACATTTCTACTTTCAGGGCTTATGTAAGGTAATAATCATACACTAGCAAAATAGATGTATTTAAGATGCTTATTGCTGTATTACTTAAAATAAAAGCAAATGGAAACTACTTAAGTATCTCATTATTAATGAGAATTAGTTTTAAAAAGTTAAAGCAAAATCATACAATGGACTGCTTTTAAAAATGACAACGTAAACATAAATTAATTCATATGGAGAATTATCTATGTTTGGGGAAAAAAGGTCACAAAACAACATTTAGAGTATAACATAACAAATTGACCAGCAATGCTCAGATTATACACATTTGCATAGGTTTTTTTTTTTAATCTCAACATTATAAACATTTTCAAACATACAGAAAAGGAGAAAGAATAATAAATACCCATATATTTTCCACCTACGTTCAACAATTGCTAACACTTTGCCATATTTATTTCCCTTTCTCTGTACCCACACACACAACACATATTTCATTTTATTGAACTGCCTGATTCATGAATCTTCTCTAATCCTTGATTAGTGCCCAAATTCTGTTCAAAGTAGTGCAGACCTCTGTGACCCTACAGGCAACCTATTCTATTTTTAATAATGTTCCCAAAGGAAGTTGTCTCCTAATTTGCATTAAATTTTTCATTTTTGAGGGGCA
Source organism: Craseonycteris thonglongyai (assembly GCA_004027555.1). Lineage (NCBI taxonomy): Eukaryota > Metazoa > Chordata > Mammalia > Chiroptera > Craseonycteridae > Craseonycteris > Craseonycteris thonglongyai. The sequence goes on from PVKE010003961.1 coordinate 56,809, forward strand.
GCGCTTACTATAGTTTAGCTACTGTTTTTTCCTTAGATGGGAGGGTGCTTGAAACATAAAAATTTAATCATTTAAGATAAATTGAGAATATCTCAATTATATGTTACCAAAAAAAAGCAATATTAATAAGTCTTTGACAGATTTACCTACAAGAAAAGTCTAAGTAAGGCGTTAGAAAGAGGAATGTCTATTAATCTATCTCTTTTAATCTAAGCCCAAGGACGGAAAGGAAGAACACCCTGTAAACTGGTATTGTCACCTGTGGAACAGCTTTCCCTCACACAGTCATGGTGAATCACCTCTGAGCTCTGAGACGATTCCAATCTGTCAGGGAGGCAGGAGCTAATTAAGCAGATGCTGTCTTCCATAGTGGTTGTACCAATTTGCATTCCCACCAGTAGTGTATGAGGATTCCTTTTTCCCCCGCAGTCTCTCCAGCACTTGTTATCCCTTGTCTTGTTGATAGTAGCTGTTCAAACAGGTGTGAGGTGGTATCTCATGGCGGTTTTAATTTGCATCTCCCTAATTGCTAGTGATGTTGAGCATTTTTTCATCTATGTGTTGGTTGGTTGTATGTCTTCATGGGAGAAGAGTGTGTTTAGGTCTTTTGCCCATTTTTAATTGGATTTTTAAAACTTTGGGGGTGAGTTCTTTTTAATTTTTAATATTAGCCCCTTATCAGAGGCATTGTCTGCAAATATTTCTTCCATTTGGTTGGTTGCCTCTTTGTTTTGTCGATAGTTTCTTTTGCTGTGCAGAAGCTGTTTAGTTTGATATAGTGTCATCCATTTACTTTTGTTTTTATAGTATGGGGGTTCCTCAAAAAATTAAGAATAGAATTACCATATGACACAGCGATCCTTCTGGGTGTACACCCAGAAAATTTGTAAATATTTATCCCTAAAGATATATGTACCCTTATGTTCATTGTAGCACTATTCATGGTGGCCAACACATGGACACAACTGAAGTATAATTATGTAGATGGCTGGATAAAGAAAATATTATAGAGATGGACAACATATAGTGGTTACTAGAGGGAAAGGAGACAGGGGGCAGGTAGAAAAAGGTAAAGGGGCCAAGTATATGGTGACAGAAAGAGATTTGACTTTGGGTGGTGAACACACCATGCCATATAAAGATGATGTAATATAGAATTGTACATGTGAAACCTAAATAATTTTATTAGCCAATGTCACCCCAATAAACTTACTTGAAAAGAAGATACTGACAGGTTTTCTGGTGCCCTTCCAAGCTCTCCCTATAGTTTGTCTCCTTTGTCTTGATCTGCCCACCTCCACCAACTTGCCCTGCTTTCTGGACAAGTCAAGGATTCTTTTCTTGCCACTCTCTTTTGGTTAGCTGAGCATCTCAGTGTGGACTATTGTAATTAGTGCTGTTCTGTAATCTCACCTTCGTGGAGTGTGTGGGGTGTGCTAAAGTGCGTGCGTGCATGCGTGCGTGCGTGTGTGTGTGTGTGTGTGTTACAGAGAGGTGGGATGGGAAGTGGCTTTTGGAAAGTTGGGAAACAGAATCACCTGCCCTCTTACCTCCTACAAAGTTCTTAGATTTGGCCTTGGTCTCTTCATTTTTCCTTCTTCTATTCCTTACTCCTTTCTCCTACTTTCTTTCTCCTTCCTTTTCCATGCTATGCTTCTTTCCTTGCTGGGATTTTCTCTTGGGATTTCTCCTCTCTTAAAGCTGTCACTCAGCTCAGTTCACCTGGGGTTTGATAGTTCAATCATGAAATATGATTTTCTTATAATTTCTCCCATTTCTGGCTTAGCTCAAAATGTTCCAGTGCAGAGTACGTTTTATAAGTCTGTCTCAGCAATGGTGCTTGGGCTCAAGGTTAATAACTATTAGAAATTTGGACGAGGATTTGGACACCAGGTTGAACGCTAGATTTCTTCCTCATTATTATGAGGCCACCACATTAGTTTTAGGACTGACCTCTGAAGATTAGGTTTTGAGATAACATAAGAGTCAAGTTTGACAGATTAGTTATAATTTGTGTTTATAATGGATGCAGATAGAGGAAAGCTTTCTGCTTTTATTCAAAGTTTAACTATCTTATGTTGTTAAAGGTTGATACATTTAAAGAACTACGAAATTGTCATTTTCATCAGTCAATTTGTCATTTTTTTATACTGTTATGATATATACCCCTCTCCTTTGCCTTCCAAAGAAAGCCAAAATTTATTGTAAAGTCCAGAGATTCTTGTCAATTTTATATATTTGCTTTATGAATTATTCAATGTTAGAACTAAGTACATGCTGAATGTCAGTTGAATTTTTATATAAAAATATCACAATAAAAACATGTCAAAGGCATTGAATCATTGGAAAGAAAATGAAATAATCAAATTAGAGAACGTTTGTTACAGCTGCCAAGGCAGCTGATGAAACAAAGTTGGGACGATTCAAAGCTTTAAAAAAATGTATACTGCATTGTTATCTGGCAACAGTAGAGCAGTACATATGTACCAAAACATTTTAGTTGAAATAATATACCATAGTTATTTATGAATGACATATATAATAACATTAAATTGATAAGAAGTAATTTTAGACATTATATCATTTATAGTATGTTTTGAAACATGGCTAAAAGTTCATTTAATGATGAGGCAGAATTATGATTTGACAATCTCTCAAGGCCTGTTCTTGCATCTTATTTTTATAATGTTTGCATGTTATATTGAGCTTTTTGTGTAATGTTCATTACTGTTTGAGTACCAGATAGATATCCTTATCAATTTCAATACAGAGATCCATGTATACACTAAAAAAATTGATCGAATTAAATTCTCCACATTAGAAGAGTATTTTAAAGAAACAATTTTATTTTATGGTTATTGAAGTAGAGAACCCTAATTAAAATTAAGAAAACCAGTGCTAGGTAAGTCGGGAGCTCTTCCCTAATCACACGCTAGATGCACAGCACCATGTCATGCATTGGGAAGACTACAGAGATGGCTAGCCAGTCCCTGTTTCTAGAACTATACAACCTATTATTGGTGTAAAAATGACATACATGTAAGATAAATACTACATGTGAAGCGTAAATGATAAGATAATATGTTACAAAGGCAAGCGAAAGACGCTGTTGGTAAGGCTAACACTAGGAGCAAGAGATAGTGTTTTGTGTTGTTAAGATGCTAGTACATTTTCCAGGAGGGACTTTGAGAAAATTGGGAAGTGTTTTTATTGAGAATGGGTATGCTGATGTACTACAGATTTGTTCCCACCATAAGGAAAAGAGAAAAAGTATTTAAAAAATTAATAAAAATCTTTTTTTTCCTGCTTATAGAACTCAGTTGTTTAAGTAACGATCAACCCAAAGCAGGTGACATGAATTTTGCCCAAATCAAGACTTTGGCCCATTTGGCTCTTATGTGCAAGATGTTGTTGTAGGTTGCCTAGTTCCACTGGTACATAGCTGCTGTGTTTTCTCTAGGTGATGCTATCTCAATGATTTATATTCTTATATGCACATTTCTTTTTTTTTTCTTTTCATGGATTCTTAGCCAAACTGACCTCACTGGTTGAATATTTCTTAGCAGAATTCTTTATCAAAGCTGCCTACACAGATCAAAATTCAAGTGAGTTTACAGGGAAAGTTAAATACCCAGAATTCTAGGCATGTTCTATGTAAATATTTGATATGTAACTTTCACCTCATATTTTTGGTTGGTGTTTACCAATTTATATTGATGTAATTCCTACTTCATTACAACTTATCAAACTGTTATAGAGCTTAAGACTAATTCTTTTCACAATTTTGTTCAAATCATCTTATATCAAGGAACTTTTACAAATCCACTGGAGAAGGCAACAATTACCTGCTTCATGCAGAAGCAAGATTTTTAGAGACTGCAGACTTAAATCTTTCAGCCTGAATTCATACCTCAGCAATAGCTGTAAGTTGGTTAAATATTTCCAAGTAATTTCATCCAAATGAGTAGTTTAGAGGAGAGACAGAGTACACCTATAGGTTAAGACGTTGTAAGAAAGTGTGCACTAATTATAGAACTGTGCACCATTATGATCCAAAAAATACACAAATGAGTCAAAATAATGGAAACATTTGTTTGTAGACAAACAAAAGGCAGAAATACTCCTTTAACATGGTGAATATAGGAACATCTGTTAAGCAGCGTGCTGGGAAATGGATTGCTATACTTAAAAGCAGGGCCTTGCCTGGTGTGGAGAGAACCATCCATAGAACTTTCTGACTTATGTAAGGCTTTTGGTGGATGGAAAGAGAGTGGGATCTGGAATTTGACAGATCTGTGCTCAAACCCAGTTTCTGTGCTTTAAGGTTGGCATGACCTTGAGCATACTACTTTCCTTGTGGTGCCTTTGTTTCTCCATCTGCACAGTGAAGGCAATACTACTCATCCTTGAGGAAAGTGGGGAGGCTTTCCCATCTCAGTGAGGAGCCCAGTAGAATGCCCTATAAATGTCAATGGCCCCATTTCTTCTTTCCTCACACTAAGCAAATAGTCAATGCACAACTGTATGATCAACCACTGCCTACACATTTTGAAAAGAAGTCTTCTTAAAATAGAATAGAGAGCAGCTTTAGATGGCTTTAACAATAACAAAAATCTAGAGGAAAGCTTTTCACAAATCTGCGCAAATAGAAAGCAAAGCAGTTAGTTAGGAAATGACTTTTATTTCAAAAAGAAAACTTGGACGGAAATGAAAGAAATTTGAGGTGGCACTGGAAAACAGTGGGTTGATTGTTAGCGTAATTATGGTAAAACGGAAATGTCAAGTTGTTTTTGGAGCCTAAAATTACCACAATAAACCTGTGTGAAGGCTCTCTGTGGGTGCCAGCTAGCCAGCTCCCGAGGGCAGATCTTTGAGTGCCATCGACTCAGGAAGACATCTAGCTTGGGCTACTGAGGACCCAGGGCTCCGGGCTAGCTGAGAGGTCTATCATGCTCATCAAAGTGATCCTGAGTGTGAGTTAAGAAAGGCCTGGATTTTTTTGAGGAGACTGCCTCAAAAAATATGAGTGACCTTGTTTCGAGTGTGATTTGGTAGTACATCTCAAAAAATATTTTTCACCTGCTGCCCCCTTCAAAGTTTTGCTCTTAGGCATTTGTTTCTTTGGGTTAAGGTATTCGTTTGAAATGTTCTCTTTTGAAGTGAAAGAATCTGCAAGAGGGCCTAATACAACCGATTTTTGTCATTCCTTCACTCAGTCCTAATAGGTAGTAAGTAATCAACTTGAACCTGGGATTTGCTTCTTGCAGGGCTCAGGCATGCTGCATATGTCTGATGTGATTCTGAGGTACTTCAGGACTGTTTGTACAGGCTGAGTGTGTCTGGGTGGAGACTTCACCCTAAAAGCACAAAGTACCACACCCCATGCTTGCCTGAGCCACACAGAGCCTTAGACATTGCAGAGGAAAAATGATTCTGAACGTGAAAGGGTAGTGTTTGTCTTTTCACACGGAAAGAGAATAAGTAAAAATAGAAAAAAAATTCCATTTCACTAAAAATATTAGCTGTGAAGTTTGAGAAAGACCTCTGATTCCCACCCTTTGAGTTTTAACCCAAGTAAGAAAGTGCCATTATCCTCAGTGCTCCATAGATCACTGGGAGGCCCTAGTTGCCTGTGGGTTGGAGCGTTGGCTGGGTGGAGTTTAGAAACATGGAATTTGCCCGGAGCTGGAAGTTTTCTGTGGGAGCCTGTGGAAATTGCTCAAGTTGTAATTGAAAAATATGTTTATATGATCAGACTAGATAGCAAATATATCAAAAAAGATCAAACAAAGGCATAGATACTAAAATTCAATTATATTTCTATTCCTTGAGTGGTGGAGAGAAGACATCAGTAAAATAGGGGGTCAATGTGAAATAGTATATAAGGGTTAAAACCAACCAGGGAAAGAGCACCCTAACACCATATAGGTCATTATTGGTCAGAAAGCGAATCATTAATGAGAAAAGAACTAGCTCATTAAGTGTGTGGAAAAAATTTTGATGGAAAAAATCTATTTAGAAACGCCTGCCAAAATCTCATCAGAAAAATTTACCACATAGGAAATTAAGTAAATAAAAGTATTTAATACATTCATGTACCTTTATCATGGTATTTTTGCTCTAAGAATTATTTGGTTCAATTATATAATGAATATAAATTTTTTCCTTTTTAAGTAAGATGTTTTTAAGTTTTGAAAATGAAGTCAGTTTTATACAAAGTTGGGCTCAGGGTTCTGTAAAGCTTATATTCTCATCATTGACGCTGTCTGTCTGGTGGTAGTAATTTGAAGGATGAGGTAAAATTCTTGGCTAGAATTTATGAAGTCAAACTAGGAATTATTAATACTTGAAAATACTCAAGTGCTCAAGTGGTGGGACAAGGGTATACGCAGAAGAAAATCTGTAAGCTGTGTTAGTCATCAAGGTATTAATATTATTTAAAATCGCTGGGAATAAGGACCTAGGAATTGGAATTTTGATGGGGAGATGAACATAAAAAGAGATGGGAAGGAGACAGTGGGAATGTGGAACTCAGTGGGTGTGTTTGGGGGTTCTCACTGCACGAGGTGGTTGGGAGGTGTGCTGATTGTGGGGCAGAGAATGAGGGAGAGGAGGGGTCAGAATGATGGTACCTCGTTTAACACCCAGCTTACATAACTTCTTGGGAATATACACTCGGGATTTATTAGGCGATTCTGAAGATTTTTTGCAACATCTTTCAAGTGTCCTACTTAGAAATTCAAGCACTTAACCAAACATTGCACTTGATACTCAGTTAAAATGACTACATTCCAAAGAAAGTAGTGCAGGTTTTAGGGGTTTTGAAAACTGGTGGCTTCAGCCTTTCTCTCTCTCTTCTCAATTCCATTTAACAAACTTTAATGAGCATTATTATGTGCCAGACACTATGCTGGCCCGATGGGAATAAAGAGATAAATAATAGATGGATGCACAAAGAATGTAGATGGATGGGTGGGGTTAGATAAGTGACAGCATGAAAGCTTTATTAAAGAGAAAATATTTGTTAGATAATAAAGAGGAAGACTATTTCAGAGAGAGCCATGGCTTTTTCAAAAAATAGTGAGTAACTTGGTGGAATTAAAAAAAAAAGACTTTTATTAAATATATAGCTAACATGCAATATTAGATTAGTTTCAGGTATATACCATAGTTATTCAACATTTATTTACCTAAAGAAGGGATCACTATGACAAGACTAGCAGCCATTGGACACTGTACCACACTATCACACTATTATTGCCTGTAATCCCTGTGCTGCACATGATGTCCTGTGATTTATTTGTTCTCTATCTGGAAATTTGGACCTCTTCTTGTCCTTCACCCTTTTTCCCCCCTTTAAAAATTTTCAATTATAGTTGACATTAAATATTATTTTATATTAATTTTGCCCCAGTGGGTAGACATTTATATGACTGAAGAAGTGATCTCCCTGACTAATCTAGTACCCACCTGGCAGTATACATAGTTATTACCATATTATTGACTATATGCCTTATGCTTTATTTTGCATCTCCATGACTATTTAGTAACTACCAATCTGTACATCTTAATCCACTCACCTTTTCCACCCTGCCACCAAACCCCCATCCCACCTACCATCCTGATAAATCTAGTACCCATCTGACACCATACATAGTTATCACAATATTGTTGACTATATTCTCTTGGCTTACCCTATACAGTACTCCCACCATTACTTAGTAACAACCAATTTGTACTTAATCCCTCCCCTCATTTCACCCTCCCATCCAGCTCCCCTGCCATATAGCAACCATCAAAATGTTCTCTGTGTCTATGAGCTTGTTTCTGTTTTGTTTATTTATTTTGTTCTTTAGATTCCACATTTAAGCAAATTCACATTGCGTCTGTCTTTCTTTGATGCATTCCACTCAGCACAATACTCTCCAGGTCATCCATGCCATCATAGATGGCAAGACCCCATTTCCTTCTATGGCTAATGTTTCACTGCTTATATGTACCACCTCCTCTTTCTATTCATCCATCAACGGACACCCAGGCTGCTCCCACATCTTAGCCATTGTAAACAATGCTGCAAAGAACATATGGATACACACATCCCCTCAAAGTAGCATTTTTGGTGTCTTTGGATACATACCCGGATGGAGGATTACTGGGTCCTTCTTTTTCTCTTGTTATTTAGCTTTTGTTTTGAAGTCTACTTTGTCTGGTATAAGTATTGCTATCGTAGCTTCTTTTTTCCCCCCATTTTCATGAAATATCTTTTTCCATTCTTTTACTCTTGATGTGTGTATCTTTTATTCTGAACTGAGTCTCTTGTAGACAACATATGAAAGGGTTTTGTTTTCTTATCCATTTAGCCACCCTATGTCTTTTGATTGGAGCATATAATTCATTTACACTGAAAATAGTTGTTGACAGATATGTAGCTCTTGCTATTTTATTATTTATATTTATATCTAGTTATTTTTTTATCATAAAGGAGTCCCTCTAACATTCTTTGTAATACAAGTTTGATGTTGATGAACTCCTTTAGCTTTTTCTTGACTTGGAAGCTCTTTATGTGTCCTTTGATTTTGAATGATAGCCTTGATGGATAGAATAACCTTAGTTGTAAGTTCTTGCGTTTCATCACTTTGACTATTTTCTGCCAATCTCTTCCAGCCTGCAGTTGCTATTGAGAAATCAGCTGATGGTCTTGTGGTGACTCCCTTGTAAGTTACTAGTTGCATTTTTCTTGTTGCTTTTAGGAATCTCGCTTTGTCTTTAACGTTTGCCGTTTTAATTATATGTCTGTTTGGGCTCATCTTGATTGGGACTCTGCTTCACCAGGTTAGGACAGTTTTCTGTTATTATTTCTTCACATAGGTTCTTAATCCTTCACATTTCTTATTAATCCCTTGTTTGCTCTCTCCTCCTTCGGGTACCCCTATGGAGGGAATGTTGTTATACTTGATACCGTCCCAGAGGTCTCTTACACTATTCTTCAATATTTTTGTATTCTTTTTCTCTTTGCTGTTTTGATTGGGTGCTTTTTGCTACCATGTTTTTCAAATTGGGGATTTGATTCTCTGCCTCATCTAGTCTGCTGGCAATTCCTTCTAGTGCATTCTTTGTTATTGTATTCTTTACTTCTGACTGGTTCTTTTTTATGATTTCTATGTCATTTTTTGTGTTTGCTATCTCTTTGGTGACTTTCTCACCAGTTCCTTTTGCATTCTTATAACTGTTTTGAACTCTGGTAAGTGGCTTGCTTCCATTTCATTTAGTTCTTTTTCTGGATTTTTTCTCCTATTCTTTTATTTGGGATGTGTGATGTATTCAACCCCCCACCCCCACCCCCCCAATCTGGTTGCCTGTCTGTGTGTTTCTGTACATTAGGTCAGCCTGCTATGTCATCCAATTTTGGCCAGGTGGCCTTATGTAGTTAGTGCCCTATGGGGCCCAGTGGCACCGTCTACCCAGTCACCCAGACTAGGTGCTCCAGGAGCATTCCTTATACGGGTTGTGTGTGGCTTCATGTTAGGTTTTATCCTCGATTGTTGTTGGCATGTCAGTGGGTGGCATTGACCCTCGGGCTGACTGGCTGTGAAGTTTGGCCACGTCTACAGCTTCTAGGCAGCTGTGGAGGGACAGTTACTTCACTGAGTGGGAATCACCTCAGCAGGCTCTGGCGCCTGTTGAGACCACCCTTGGTGTGTGCTGCTTATGGGGCCAATTGGGTGGTGTTCTGTTATGGTCTGAAGCTATCATCCAAATAGGCTGGTTCTGAGGCCTTTTGTGGGGCTGGGAGGTGGGGAGGGGGCTCTGTTGCAGGCCCAGGTCAGCCACTGCCTGTGACGGACTGGGGACTATCCGAGCTACAAAGTGATCCTTGGTTTTTCGGTGCTTGTGCCAAACCGAGACACGTGGGAGAGGCCACACTGTAAACCAAGGATGGCTGCCACCACTCCTGGGCCTGGGGTAGCTCCATAAAAAGCCAGGACACTCTGAGGCCTGCTGCCACCTGCCAGCTTCCTTAAGGTTCAGCTGCTGCTAAAGCCTCCTGCTGTGCACAAGTTGGGTGAGGGGTGTGTGTGTGTGTGTGTGTGTGGAGGGAGGGTCTCAGGGCATTACCCGGGTGGAATGAGTTGCGTTCACCAGGTTAATGTAGATTCTGTTTTGGTGCCAGTGCTAAGCTTGCAGCTACTCAGAAAAGGTCTCAGGGCACACCAAGGTCAGTCGCCAGGCTCCTGGGGCCTGCAGACACTGATAGTATTCTAAGAAAGATTGCAATGTGGGCGGGGCTGGCAGCTCACTGAGGAAGTGCCCCCTTGGGGGAATTGGGTGGGGCAGGGTCCCAGGGAGTCAGGGGTGGGGGGTGGGTGGTGGTGGTGGTGGAAGGGGGGGGACCAGGTGAGCTGCACAGGCCAATTCAAATTCAGATTTGGCTGTGTGGAGGGAGGGCACAACACAGAAAAAAAGGCATCTGCCTGCCAGCTGCATGGAAGGAGGACCCCACGCAAGGAAAATGGTGACCGTATCTCCAGTCCTTGCCCTGAAGCCACACTGCTCAGTCTCTCCCCATATGTCTCCAAGTCCCCCTGAGTCACTGTCTTTCTGCCAGAGCCCATCGTGCGTGTCTGTGAGCGAGAATGTCTGTTCATGGGCCTTTTGGGAGGTTGTCTAGGTTTTCCAGAGCTTTTCGTCTTACCTGGATGGTTGGAATCTTTTTGACAGCCAGAGGTTGTAGGGGCTCCTCTTCCTGGCATCAGTGCTCGGGGTTGGGGAGCCTGGTGTGTGGTTGGAGTCCCTTGCTCTTTCAGGGGCAACATGCACAGCTGAGATAGCCCTCCTGATTCTCAGCTGCTACGTGAAGGTTTGGGGCCACCGTTTCGTGTCTCCACCCCTCCAGGTTGATTGTTCTGTAATTTAGCGGTAATTTTAACCTGTTCGTGGAAGGAGGCAAACGTAGTGTTTATCTGTCCCTCCGTCTTGGATCTGTTCCCCTGGAATTTGAATACAGGGTGCAGAAAAGAATCTAGTGACAATGATAGTTAATATAATTTTAGCTACTATTTATTTTATTTTATTTTTAAAAATTATTATTATTATTTTTTAATTCATTATTTTTTTTATTGGTTTTTGACAGAGAGAGGGGGGGGAGAGAGAGATACAGAGACAGAGAGAGAACTGAACTGGGGGAGCTCCC
>PVKE010003962.1:0-67997 GCA_004027555.1 Craseonycteris thonglongyai
CATTGAGTGTGTCCATAATGCTGGTGCCCTCTCCCACCTCCCCTCCCTCTCTCCCTCCCCCCTCCTCCCCTTCCCTCAGGCAATCACCAAGCTATTGAGTGTGTCCATAGGTCTCTGTGTCTTTGTAACTTTCAGTTTTATATTCCACCTATAAGTGAGGTCATATTTTTCCGGATTCTTTCATTCTGACTTATTTCACACCAGATCTTAACATTGGTAAAGCGGGACACCATTGACCCTAGGGGGGGAGGGGGTATTTGATTAAAAATTTGGTCTATCTCCCGCCATTCCCTAGCTTGTCGTGCATTCTTTCCAAAAATCGGGACTTTTTTAAAAGGCTGCGGGACGTGGGACAAATTGTTAAAAATCGGGACTGTCCCACCAAAAGCGGGACGTCTGGTCACCCCCGCCCCCTCCCCGTGGCAGATGGTGATAATTAACCTAGGGCTCTTTCCGAAGCGGGCTGGACACTCTCAGAAAATTCGTTTACCTCAAATTCCTGGTAAGTCACTGGAATTGTCATGCAAACGGAACCTATTTGTCATCCTGGGCCGGCTCTAGCATTGCCTCCAAAGAATGAGCCTGTTTGAATATAAATGGTTGAAAAGTTAGCATTACTACTTTCAATATAAATGGTTGAAAAGTTAGCATTACTACTTTGAATATAAATGGTTGAAAGGTTAGTATTGCTACTTTCAATATGAATTGTTGAAAAATCAGTATTTTCACGACCTAGCACCTAATTTGGACTTTATGCGTTGCCAATGTCCTAGCAGGCCCTGGCCCTCTCTCATGTAGGTAATAGTTAGGGGTACAGGCTCTGCAGTCAGGCTGTTTCCTTTCAAATCCAGATTGAGGAAACCTACCAATTGGACAACCTTGACCAATGAATGTAACCCTGTGAACCTTGGTGTACTCAGCTATAAAATGGGTATAACAGTAGCACCCCAAATATATAGTTGCCTGAGGATTGAGTAAGGAAATGTTTGTGAAGGGTTTTGCATGGCTCCTGGCATACACTAAGAATTTAGGGCATACTGGGATAGCTGAGCAGATTGAGCTCTGGCCTTGCAACCTCAGGGCCCAGGGATTGAATCCTGGCCCTGGCCCATGCAAACCCATATGCCGAACTGTGGCACAACTAGTAACTGCTGGGATGGCTCAGCAGTGAAGGTTCTTGCCTTCCATGTGGGAGGCCCCTGGTTCAGTTCCTGCCCCTCGTGGCCCCACATCCACCTGTGTGGAATGAAACCATGAGAGAACCAATGATGTTCAATTATGCAGACTGCTCTGGACCCCCCCTCTTCTTTCTCTCTCTCTCTCACCTTCTCTCAAACAATAAAATAAATCTTAAAACAAGAACAACAACAAAAACAAACACCAGAATTAATAAGTTTCAAATAAAGGAACCACACACAAAATACTTGTCCCAGTGCCACTGAAATTGTCATTGGGATTGTTTGGGATGGCAATTATTAGAATTCTATTTTAAACTATTCTGGAAACTTTTTCCTGCTATTCACCATGCTCCCCTTTAATGTTTCTGGTCATGGTATTTTACTCATCTTGCCCCTGAGGGTCTGACTTTTGCTTTCCGTGCCTGACGGTTCCCAGCATTCTCTTCCTTGGTTCACGAACTCTAAGATGACCAGGTCAGCAGGTTCCGAAGGGGTTGTCTGCCCTGTCAGCAACCGGTTGGCCATGTTTGAGTCCAAATAGCAACTCCTCTCTTGACTCCCTCTGCCTTCTCCGTGAGGCCACCCTAGAGGGGAAAGGATCATTCCCTTGGGCAGATCTGTGCAACGTGTGTGTAATTCAAACCAAATGTTAGGACCAGGCCCAGCAACTCGGGAGCCCGGATGTCCAATGGGAGCAAGACCTGAGGCACTTTCTCTGAGCACAGGAGCCAAGGCTCGCACATGGAGTCAGTTTAGACGGAGCCCATGGCTAGCGATAGAAGACGGCATGAGCCAAGACTGGCCACATCCACTCTCCTGAGGTCGTGTTCAGAGGCCTTGACACTTCCAATCAAGGGGTCAAATCTAGTGCGCTCCCTGAGTGCATAGCAGAGGGATCGCATTCCTGAGCAGAAGCTGGGAGAAGTCGTTACTCAGCAGTTGTGAAAGAGACTATCAGGCCCAAGGAGCTTGACTGAGGGTTCAAGAAAGGGTTCAGAATGTCACCGCCTGCCTCCACTAACCTTGGCCGCCCCGCCTTCCTCCCTCCCTCCCTCCCTCTCTCTGTCCCTTCCTTCCTTCCTTCTCAACATCCCTCACTAGAGTGGTATACGTATTATAATTAGTGAACCTACATCAACATGTCATTATACCCAGAGGGCAAACCCATAGTTGACATCAGGGTTCATTCACTCTTCCTGCTGGACATTTTGTGGGTTTAGACAAATGCATGATGACAGGTATCCACCATTAGAGTGTCAGACAGAGCAGTCTCACTGCCCATAAAATCTTCTGTGCTCTGCTGACTCATCCCTCCCTCCTCACTGACCCCTGGAAACCACTGAGCGTTTGATTGTCTCCATAGTCTTGCTTTTTCCAGCATGTCATGTGGTTGGAATCATTCTCTAGGTAGTCTTTTCACATTGGCTTCTTTCACTTAGTAATATGCAGTTAAGACTCCTCTATGTCTCTTCCCGGCTTGATCATTGCTTTTTAGCTCTGAATAATATTCTGTTGCTGGGCTGTGCCACTGTGTATCCATTTATTTACTGAAGGGCATCTTGGTGGCTTCCAAGTTTTAGCAGTTATGAATATAGCTGTTATAAACTTCTATGAGCAGGTTTTTGTGTAGACATAGGCTTTCAACTCCTCTGGGTAAATACCAAGGAACACAATTTCCAGACTATATGGCAAGAATATGTTCAGCTTTATGAGAAACTGCCAAACTGTCTTCCAAAGTGGCTTCACCATTTTGCATTCCCAACAGCAATGAATGAGAGTTCTGTCACTACCACCCAGCCTCACCGGCGTTTGCCGTTGTCAATATTCTGAATTTTGGTCACTCTAATAGGTGTGTGGTGTGGTGGTGGTATCTCACTGTTCTCATTTGCATTCCCATGATGACATATGACGTGGAACATCTTTTCATTGCTCATTTGCCATTGTATATCTTCTTTGGTGAGGTGTCTGTTAAGGCCTATGGCCCAATTTGTAGTCAAGTTGTTTATTTTTGTTGAGTTTTAGGGGTTCTTTGTGTATATTATGGGCAGTAATCCCTTATCCAATGTGTCTTTTGCAAGTATTTTCTCCCAGTCCGTGGCTTGTCTTTTCATTCTTTGGACTTTATCTTGTGTAGAGAAGAATTTTTTAATTTTTATAAAATCCAGTTTATCAATTCTTTCCTTGAGCTGCCTTTCCTGCCTCCAATTCTATGAAAGGTCCAGGTTAAAAGAACATGAGTTGATTTACCAGAATCCTAGTCATACCAGGTCCTGGGCGAAGGAGTGACAGGACTTTCCCGGACTGACATGACATGGCCTGAGAGACACAGAAGATAGAACCTCAGGCATCAGAAACTGGGCCAAGAGTGAGCACTGGTTCTTAGAAATGTGACAGAATTTCAGGTCTCAGGGTTGGCCGAGTAGTGAGTATGGGTGTGATTGATGTGATTGATTCTGACTGTTGATTGGGCTGAGACGGTTTAAGTCCCTCCCACCCAGGCCAGGCTAGGCTTGAGAGACAGAGATGAGCCTCAGGCAGGTAGGAATCAAAAGACCCCCTGCTGTGGGGGCAGGAGGGAGCCCTGACTAGGGACGAGGCTGGACCTGCAACTACAGCACTCTGGCCTATCCCAATTCTTGATACTGTGTCCTGTGTGGGTCAGCCGCAGACTCTGGGACAAATGTCTCAGTGTTGGCTAATAGACCCCAGCACTCCATCCCCCTCCTCTCTCCAGGTGGCATGGCTGGGACTCGTAAGCAGCAGGGACAGGGCGCCTGGGGATTCCGGTGTATTTGAGGACATCAGGTCTGTAGGTTCCTGAGATGACACAGATATGCTGAGAACCTAGATCTGGAAAAACTGAAAAGATAAGGCTGATGGGTGGGTAGGAAGTGGCAACCCCAAGGCTCAGTGCCTTAGCTATGTCTCTAAGGTCACAGTGGCCCAAGGGTTCAGGTTCCATGGTAAAGAAGTCTGGGGCAGTGTTCTGAGGAGCAGGGCCATGGACATGGGTCCTGACCCGAGGGCAGGAACCCAGGGCTCTTCTTCCACATTCCCTGCTGCCTATAGCGGGCCCTGGGCCTCTGGGTGAACAATGGCCAGGGGCCTATGGACTCCCCCTGTCCCTATAAGAACAAAGCTAGTGGTCCCAGCAGCACTGGGAGGATCTTAAATAGTCAATGGGGTTCAACAAGGTACAGACACCCCCTTGGCCGTGGAGCATTTTGTTTGTCCAGGAACTGACAGTAGGTCAGTCACCTGGGGGTCCCGGGACTTTGTTCATGTTTGTAAGAGGTTGGCGGAGAGGCCCCATGGTGGGGACAGAAGCCCGAGATTCTAGGAATGGTGGCATTTGCCAGAAGGATCACAGAGTGTGGGGAGAACTGAGTGTCTGTGAAAAGCTTTGCACTCTCTCCTCTGAGTCAGCGCCCAGCAGCACTGTTGTTACGTTGCTTTATGATCCTCAGATATTTGTCTCCATCAAGTGAGAAGTTGGGGGAACAGTAATAGATGCTGCTTTTAGGAAAGGCCAAATGCAATGCAAAGGCACTGCTACCAAGGCTTTGTCACCTTCCCACTCTCTGAGTTAGTTACACAGACCAGTCAGTGCTGAGCCAATGTCCTTGTTAATCCCCTTCTGAGGTGGCCTTCTGCCCACTTCCTGACTCTGGTTAGTGGGTTCTTTTCTTCACCTGATCCCTACATCTAAGTGCTCTCTGACTCCTTATAAACTGCCCAGCAGCCTGGTTGCTCTGACATAGGGGCCTTCCTTGGCCTTCACTTCCCATACTTCTGTGAATCAGGGCCTTCTGCTTTTCACTAGATCCCATGCCTGGATCTTTGGTACTTACTGCTATACCTCTTGGGTGCCTACTGAGACATGTCTCTTTTAGAAGATGCCCAACCCCCTGCTATTCCTGGGGTCCCTGTGATTTAGCTTTCCTTTCTCTGGGCTATCTTACTGCCAACCTAACCCAGGTAGGAAGATCACTTTCTCTCTGCTAGTTAGTTCTTTGTTATATTTAAGGAGAGATGGAGAGATGGAGAGAGGGAGAAAGAGAGAGAGAGAGAGAGAGAGAGAGAGAGAGAGAGAGAGAGAGAGAGAGAGAGAGATGGGGGAACAGAAGAGAGGGGAGATAAAAATAATCAGTTTGTAAATAGAATATTTTTTTCTCTCTCTCTCATCAGGTGACTAATAGGAAATGAGCTGAGGGGGAACGAGTATAAAAACAGTTGTGGCATCGTCATGAACCCAGAAATAGGCCATCTTGTCCAAAACTGTCCCACTTCCGTTGCAGAAGCTCATAGGGATCAGCACCTGGGCTAAGACCTATTTCCTGAGATGTACAGTTCCAGAAAGTCTCTTATCACCTTCTGGACAGGCAGCAACACTATACAGTTCGGCCCTCAGTTTACCAGGGAAACTGTCATGTTTAACATCACATTAGGGTAGAGAATAAAACTCAATCCTCATCAAAGATGTGCATAAAATACCTGCCTACTCCTCACTAATCTTCCAGGCCACCTGTTCATGTGCAAGCCAAGCTTGAACTTGAGCTATTGTCTTCTTTTAAAAGGTCTGACCAAATCACATACTCTCTTTCTATCTTCTTTGTGATGACTAGAAATATTAGGAAGGTTACACTCTGCCATTCCAGCCACCCAGACAGTGAAAGATAATTGAATTCACTTATAGCTGTCTTTCTGTCCATGTTCAGATCTAAATAGACTAGCTCAGAACTTTAGGTGTTTCAGAAAGACTATGGGTTGGCACCATTACATGAAAAGATTAGAGAGATTAAGCAACTTTTCTAAGTCCTCACTCTTACAAAGGGGAATAGCAGAGATTTGTATCTAAGTCTGCATACTCCAAAACCATGCCATCAATGCAGATAAAACATCCATGTGTCTATTCATTTCATTCCTTTATTTGGATGGAGCAAAGAAGGGTCTTGAATCTACACCATTTAATTTCCTGACCCTAAAAATGATCACAGGGAAGCCAGGATGGCTCAGTGGGTTAAGCGCTCACTTTGCAATCCTGGGGACCGAGGATCGAATCCCAGCCCCAGCCCGTGTGGACCCATATGCTGAACTGGGGAGTGCCCCCAGTTCAGTTCTCACCGGGGTGAAGACCCCGGCCCAGTTCCTGCCCTGTGCAGCCCCAAGCCCACCTGTGGAATGAAACTATGTGGAAAAACCAATGATGTACAACTATGGAGACTGTTTGGGGCCCTCCCCCTTCTCTCTGTCTCTGTATGTCTCTATCTCTCTGTCAAAAACAATAAAAATAAATCTTTAAAAAAAAAAGATTACAGAAAGATATTCTACCTTCCTACCATCAGAGAAAAACATACAGTGCTTCCCTTTACTATATGTCTCTGTTTTTCAGAGAAATAAAGATGATAAATATACTTTATAAACCCTTTTCCTATGGAAACACAACGGAAATGATGAAAAGAATTCAAAGTAGGCATCTTCTTTTTGGTTGAGTCTGATTTTTTTTTTTTAAAGATTTCATTTTTATTGTTTTTGACAGAGAGAGAGAGATAGATAGATAGAGAGAGAGAGAGAGAGGGAGAGAGAGAGACAAACAGACAGAGACAGAGAGAAGGGGGAGGGCTCAGAGCAGTCTCCATAGTTGACAGCATTAGTTTTCTACATAGTTTCACTCCACAGGTGGGTACTGGGCCTTGCAGGGCAGGAACTGGGCCAGGGGCCTTCCACATAGGAAGCTCACCCCAGTGAGAACTGAACTGGGGGCACACCCTAGTTCATCATATGGGTCCACATGGGCTGGGGCTGGGACTTGATCCTTGGACCCTGAGCTGCAAGGAGCAAGCTCAACCACTGAGCCATTCTGGCTTCCCTCCTAGTGTGATATTTTGTGATCAAACTATTCTTAAATCTAAAATGTATCTTCAAATTCTTTGTGTGGTCTATTGATTCACAGTTAAATATTATAGTACCATCAATTCTGGAATCATTGTTTTTATTTCCTCTAGAGAATTCTTTTCTCTGAGTGAAGTTTGTGTCTTACCTTGTGTAGAAATACTTGGGAGCCCAGACATATCCTCACCAACCAGGGCTGTTCATTTTTGTCATAACATATAGAAGAAAGGCCCTTATGGGTATCATGAGATACACACACACACTCTCACCCACTATCAATCTTTGTAAAAGTAAATTGATAAAGCCAAGCCATTGTCTTAACTATTACAGTGATCAAACCAGTCATGTGTGCAGAGAATATCTCTGTTGCTGGATCACAGTTTCACATATTTTCTCTGGGATGAGTGTAGAGAGGGAACTCCAATTTTGGACGGGCTTAGATTTTTCCAGAAGTCAAAATTGTTGTGCACGAACAGCCTGAAACAGGATGCATGCCCTTGGAAAATGAATTCACCAAAGGATAAAAAACGCAAGTGGATTCACTCATGCCAATGCGTCCAGATGGTGCCGGGTACAGAGCAGGGCCCTGTTGTCCTTGACGCATCTTGCATGTGTATGTCTGACATGTCAGAGGGCCTCTGAGCAGGCCTGGTGTGCTCTTGAAGGCTTCCCTGCGGCAGACTAACTCTGAAGAAGTTTACGTCAAAGGGGCAGTAGGAACCATTTCCTCTCAGCTGGACTCCTAGTTCCCTACTTCCCAGTCACTTTAAAGGGGACCCATATGTGCTGAAGGTCACTGAGAGGTTGAGGGTATGTCTCTGCCTTCCCTGGAGAGATATTGCATCTCAAATAGATTCTGTTGAAGTTTTTTACCCAGCAGCTATTCTGGGTTGGTGACGGTGGGACAAAAGAGTTTATAGTCACCACTGTTCATCCATTTCCATCCTGTTGCCAGGGTCTTTAGCTTTAGCTTCCAATGAGCAGTTTCCACAGCAACCCTATTAACACCTCCAATCTGCTGCCTGCTGCCTGCAGAGATGAAAAGGTAAAGAGAACACGAGCTAAGAGCAACGCCTCTTCAATACATTCATTTGAAAGAAATTGCAGTTTAGTTGCCAAGAATTATTTACTACAAAGACCCAGACCGAGTACTTGAATTTTGCTTTGCTTGTGATAGTGTATATCATTTCCTTTTGGGAGGCACATCTGATGATCTCTCTTCTTCCTTTTGTTAATGGGTTTGAATTTCTAGGAGCAGACATTTCTCCAGCTGAAGGTTAGGGCTCTTTAAGAGGTCAAAGGTCCTGACTCAAAGAGCAGAGAATGGAAAACTGTAGGTTCTCAAACTGAAAGAACTAGCAATCTCTAGGATTTTCTTCTTCCAATGTTGTCAGCTTCCCCACCTAACTGCTTTTTTCCCCATCTTTCCTGTCATCTCCACAAATCTAAGTGACATTAACTGATAACTGGCAGGAGAAAGATGAACAAGGTAACAGATAATGAGTGAGAAAGGCTAATAGGGAGAAAGATGGTTTTAGCCTACTATTTACTGCTGCCTCTCAAAAGTTCCCTGTACCTCTTTGGGAAACCCTGAACTATAGATGGTCATGACCTCTTCACCATTTGAGTGTTATCCATTCATTCAGCCAATATTTATCCAAATTTATGTGCCAGCTAGGTAGAGAGGAATAAGACCGGTAAGTTCCTGTAGAGAATCTGTGGTATCCTAGAGTTTTCTTTTCAGCCATTTGGTTGCTTAGGGATGAAAATAACATCTACCATGCCAAGATCGGGGCATCAAAGTGACTGGACTGGCCAAGCATGACTGAGATCAGGAATCCAGCCACTCCATGGGACTGGACAGGGTAGATTCAGAAAAATCTGTGGTTCGGGCCTGAGAAGTGTGCTGGGGAAAGGGAAGCAGGTATGTCGCATGGGGCTGAAGAGGACCCAATGGTGGGACAGTAGTGTAGCTAAACTCTCACCCGAGAGCAGAGATGCTTTGCTCCTGACTGCTTTTACTGTTTGCTGCCTTCATTCTTATTCTTTGTGATATAGAATTTGCGGTTGCCCGTTCTTTGTTCTTTTTTTTTAATTGATTTTATTTTTTGAGAGAAGGTGAGAGAGGGGGTGGGGGCAGAGCAGACTCCATAGTTGTGCTTCATTAGTTGTGACATAGTTTCCTGCCACACAGGTGGGTGTGGCGTCATGTGAGGCAGAACTAAACTGGGAGGTGAGAACCTTCACCACCATCTCATTGGTTACCAGTTGCGCCGCTGTTCAGCATATGGGTTTCCACGGACTGAGGTCGAGATTTGATCCTTGGGCCTTGCAGTTGCAAGGCAAGCGCTCAACCTGTTGAGCTATCTTGGCATGCCAACAGTTCTTTGTTCTTGCAGCATGTTGAATATGTCATCCCACGGACTTCTGGCCTCCAGTGTTTCTGATGAGGTCCGCTGTGAACTTTATCAAGGCTCCCTTCTATGTGATGAGTCAATTTTCTCTCGCAGCTTTTAACATTTTCTCTTTGGTCTTTTGATAGTTTGACTGTGATGTGTGTAGGTATGAATCTCTTTGCATTTATCCTACTTGAGATTTGTTGAGCTTTAAAAAAAAAAAATTAAATGGTCCAAGACTGAAGGCAATGCAAACTGAAATTCTACAGACCCCATTGTTCTTTCTGAGGGTCAGCTGTTTTTCTTGAATAAATAAATCTTTTAAATTTGTTGTGTGCATGTGGTTAATTTCTAGAGTTCTGAAATCGTTGCTTTTGACAATTTTGCCAGTTTTATCAGTGCTCTTTATGAGAAGACTTACAAGGTTCTCAGTCTACGATTCTGGAAGTACCCAGCTATCCCAGCACTTCCCCTTGGAACTATAATTAATTACAAAAAATGCTCCAGCCACAGAACCATGTCTGTGACTGGTTTGGATGCAAAAATTATTGCAAACAATTAAAAGTTTTTATTCACAAAAACATTAATTTGGTGTGAAATATGCAAGCAAGAAGTTTTATGGATTCATCATCAGGGTATTCAATAACTAGCCTCCCTTTGGAACTCCCGTACTATTCTTTGCAGTCTCAATCATGAAATTATTTTCTAAGGAGTCTGTAGTATCCACTAAATTATGAGTTCCTTGAAATAAGGGATTCTGCTTTAATAATCAAAGGGGTCTCTTAATTTGTGGTCAGAGCCCATCATAGATACTCAATAAATTCTTGCTCAAAATCATTAAATGTTGTAGACAGAGAATGTGGCCCAAAAATGTATACACATTTTAAGAAAGGAAAAAACTGTGTTAAAATTTTAATACTCAATATATACTGGTAACAAAAGATGGCACGTTTGACTTCTGCAGTTACAAGAGGTGCTCAAAGTGGTTACCATCAGCGTCCAGACACTTCTGATTATAGCAAACTACTGCTTGAGCAACACCGAGCAAAGTATCTGTCCACTTGTATCTCTATGCATGCCAGTTCAATTTACCATGTGTCTTAAACTTACCACAAATAAGTGCAGTTGTTAGGTGAGTTGGAGGTTCTGTTGCACACTCATGCCTCCATTGTCATCGTACTTCCACAACATTCTCAAATTTCAAATACCACTTCAAAGTGGTCTTGCGCTCCTTGAATGACAACTGTGCTTTTGCCATTTTCTTTGACTGTTCTGCCTGCCACATGGTGACACTAGCCTTCATTTAATGAATGCCATCTTTTGCACAAAGGTCATACTACACATTGCTACTGTAATTCAATTCAACTACAAAGAGTAACACATAGATAACATCTTCTTAAAATGTGTATACCTTTTATTTTTAGAAAAAAATTTTTTTATTGTTTTTGACAGAGAGAGAGAGAGAGAGAGAGAGAGAGATACAGAGACAGAGAAAGAGCTGAACTGGGGGAACTCCCCAGTTCAGCATATGGGTCTGCATAGGCCAGGGCTGGGATTTGATCCTCAGTCCCCAGGGCTGCAAAGTGAGCGCCTAACCCACTGAGCCATCCCAGCTTCCCTATAACTTTTTTTTTTTTGTCACCCCCGTTATAGAGATGGCCAAAGGCTGAGAGCAATACTAATAACACTTTAACTGTGAAGCAATCTAGGGGCTTCATTTCCAAAAAGGTTATCTTTGGGCATGTAAATTTCAGAAATTAATTTGAGTTGTTCTTTTATACACACTCGGCAATTAATTATCGTTGACCTAATTTGGTATTGAGTTCTGAGACATCTTTCTTTCCAGTAGCATATTCCCTAATGAAAAGTGCTAAAACCATCTGGGGTCCTTCTGTTATGTTTAATGGCCCCTTTGTGACGTCTGCTAACTTCTGAGGTGTGTTCCCAATAGCTTGACTAAATGACAGTCATCAACCATTTTGAGAACACCTGATAGAAAAACCTCAGCACACTCGTTAATTAGGAAGTGATTAGTTAGAGTAAGTATTTCATATCACATTCTTTACAGTATCAAATCATCAATATCCAGTCCTTTACCTCCTCCATCTCCCCATGACCCCCTTTGGGATCCCCCCAGTGCTGAGTCCTCACCATTGTGACAATACCCTTGACTATAGGGGCACAGATACTGCTCTCCCCTGTAATTTTACATGGTACAGCAGATTGCTACTAGTACCGTAATAAGAATTTATTTTCTTTCTTGTGGGTTAATCATACGTTAGATAGTGTGTTTAATACAAAACTATTACTGACAGAATTACATATTCCTGTTACCTGGAAAATCAGGCATATTCTCAAAGGCTTTAAAACTTTGACTTGTGAACACTTATTGTGTGAAAAATATAATACTGAATTTGTTTCTGAGAAATTTTAATTCTCTTGGAAAAAGAAACCAACTGTCAGGTTGAGTTGATATGGTAAACACCATATTTAATACTATGTATTTAGTACAATACCCTTCATACCTGTCCGATCTGAGCAGTCTGAATATTCCTATACTATCTGAAATTTCTTGTGCTACCCATTCAATTAATATATAAATTTAATTTCTGAAATTAAAGGCATAAAATTTTTAAAAATTTTATCAAAGTTTGAAGATAATGGAAAAGAAACAAGCACATTGCACAGGGCCAGAATGTCCCAGGGCCTGAATGTCCCAGGGCCCTGCCTCAGATCTGCTCTAATATCTGTGTGGCCTCGGACAGCTCACCTTCTACCTCTGGAGTTGCTACAGGTGTCGCCATGTCTCTAGGTATAAGCCCCCACCCCCTCACTTTCTACTCTAAAAGAGAAAAAAAGTTTTCTCTTCATGCCAGGCTGAGATCTGCCTTTTGATTCTTCATTCCCTGGCCCAGAATTGGTCTCTTTTCCCATTATTAAGTGATCCAGGGATTGATTTCACTTGAAGGATCCTTCAACCCCTCCCACCAGTGTATAGTCTCCTACAATCCTCAACGGGACAATCACAAAAATGCATAGCATCACTACTATTTCTCAGAGCCATGTCATTTGCTGTAAAAAAAAATAAGAAAGAAAGAAAGAAAGAAAGAAAGAAAGAAAGAAAGAAAGAAAGAAAGAAAGAAAGGAAGGAAGGAAGGAAGGAAGGAAGGAAGGAAGGAAGAAAGAAAGAAAGAAAGAAAGAAAGAAAGAAAGAAAGAAAGGAAGGAAGGAAGGAAGGAAGAAAGAAAAAAAGAAAGAAGCAGATATTTTATGGAAATTATTTTTTCATTTCTTCTCCTCAAGTATTCTTATAACCTAGAGGTCCAGTCCTACCCAATGTCAGTTTGTCACATAAATTTGCTAAGTGTTCTAGGCAAGAAGATTTTCAAGGTACCTAGATAATTGTAAGAATTGTCAAGTTAAAGTCCCTTAAAGTGTTATGTTTTGAAGGAGATAAATACCTTCTAGTAATTAACTATTGATGACTTTCAGGCAAAGTTTGGTAATAATCATGTATACTGATATGGAAGTAGGTGAAAGAGAATCGTCACCGTGGGGGCCCGTTGGTGGGGGGGCATACATGAGGGAAGACTTCATGGACAGCGTGGTACACATTTGAATCGTATTTTGAGGGATAGGTAGGATTTCAACACGTGATAGTTGAGGGCAAGGCACCCTGACCCACGCAGAAACCGCGTACACCAAGGCCCGCGGGGAGAAGGAAGTGAGCATGCTCAGGAAATGCTGAGACACTCCGCTTAGCACAGCTTTTGCCGTTAGGAAGACTGGTGGAGAAAACGGCTGGTGACGGAGGAGGGGGCAGAGATAGGGGGCAGTAATTGTCTGCCAGGGGGTTGGATGACTTTTCTACCATGAGGAGAGTGAAGAAAGTGGTGAGTTAACCCCTCAGAGTCCTGAAAAGGTAGTAACTGTGGATTCTGTCGGCCCAGTGGGGTTTTCGTTTGTTTTGTCTGTTACACTAATATTTTCCATGTTCATGACAAGTTCTCTAATAACATGTCATGTTAATAAGGCCACAGCCCCTAGCAGATGGATTTCCTAGGGCGAGGAAGCAGAACTATCTGCCAAGCTCCTAGAACATGCCATTTAATGAAGTAAATAGTGCCAAGTATTGGGTTGAAGGGAAGGAGATGGGAGGGGTAAGTGTAAGCAAGAATTTCCCCTGGGAGTTTCCCCTAGAGTTGTAATCTTGCCCTTTAGAGTGTGGCATGTGGCAGGGAAAACAGTCATTCCAGAATTTGTACATGATTTATGTGTTTATTATTACTATTATTGTTTGAGAGAAGGTGAGAGAGAGAGAAGTGGGGAGGGCCCAGAGCAGTCTCCACAGTTGTACATCATTAGTTGTGACATGCTTCTCATTCCGCACAGGTAGATATGGGGCCGCATGGGGGGTGGGGGACCAAACCAGGGGCCTCCCACATGGAAGGTGAGAACCTTCGCTGCAGAGCCATCCTGGTGGTTACCAGCTGTGCTGTAGTTCAGCCTACGTGTTTGCACGGACCGGGGCTGGAAATCAAACCCTGGCCATCGAGACTGTGGCAAGCGCTCAACCACTGAGCTATTCCAGCATCCCATGATTTGTGCTATTTATTGAGTACACCGATTAGGTAATGCTGACACTCTGAATATAGCCTCTCTTGTGTTTGCTGTTGCCTCTCTTTATTCCACCCTGCCACTCCTGTCAACGACCCGTCATCCCACGATTCTAATGATCTCTGCTCAGCAAGGTGGTGGGTTTTTGATCCCGAGGAAAGGAAATGCACTAGGCTGCCTCCCTTCTCTGTCTGTTGCCAACTCCTCCAAGCAGAGGCAGGTGGTGTGAATGGATGGCAGCCTGTCATCCATTCCCAGATGCAGGAAATAGTCGAAGAGATGTAGTTTGGGTGAGAAACAGTATTTCCAGCCATTTTGATTGTTTGTGGGCCTATGGAAAACAGGAGTGGAAATTAGGTCTAATCTAGGAAGTCTGAATGGTGCCATGGATTGGGAAGAGTAGATTGGGAAAAGGGGAGAGTGGAGGGTAAACTCAGCAGACACTCGTCAGGGATATTGGTCCAGAACCCTGGAAGAGGTAGGCCTGGACTGTTCACTCCCTAACCCCTCCTCATCATACCCCCTGCTACACTCCTTCCCCTGTCAAAACCCGGAAGGGATGATCCAGATGGGTGGGAACATCAGCCTCCAATAGCCTCCAGTCTTTTCAGGGACTCACAGGACTGTTCTGGAAGATGTCCTTCTCCCTCCTCAAGTGTCTGATACATCTCAGCCCCTCAGGTTGACACTAAAGCCAACTTCTCCTCCTGTCTCCATGGTGTATGATTTGATTACAGGCAAAATATTTCCTCAGCACACCTGTCACCCACTTCCTGGCTCAGTAAGTCAAACCCTTTCCCTGACCAGCCCCTGCCACCACCACCACCAGCCCCCCCCCCCCCGACCCCCCAAGCAGAAAGTTTTTTGTTTTCTGATGAGTCCTGCCTTGAAGAAAGGGCGGGTACCAGGCTGGAAGGAGCACTGGAGGCAATTCCTTGAGTCCTCTCGGAAACTATGTTTCTGGGGGAAGGCCAACCCCTTTTAACAGGGATGGCAGGGCTGCAGATGGAACTTGGAAAACCACGATTGCCCTGGGCCTATGCCACACACAATACAATGAGCTGATTTCTCCTTAGTAAGGGTGCTCTCAGCTTGCTGGTCAGGATCTGCCAGAAAGTTCCAGTTCATGCGCTGAGAGCTGTGTATCTCCCCTTATGTCAAGCTGGCTCCATTTGTTGTTTAAATAGCCCATTTCGTTAAGCCTTAGGCTGAAGCGTGTGGGGTCATTTATTCAAAGCTGAGGTGGTAATCAAGCTAATTGAAGGAAGACAGAAAGGAAAGTGAGTCAGCTGCACTCACGGGTAAATCCGTTGCCTGGTGTGTGTGTTCAGCTGTCCGTTGCCACATGTCACCCTTCCTCTTTGTGGATCATTTGAAGGCTGGTCTATCCCTAGTTGACTTTCCACATAGAAGATGTCTTGCCCATCTCTCCCCTGTGTGTCTCGTTTTATGAATGAAAGGATGACATACATACTGTTACTGAGGCAAGACAACAGAAATTCAGGGCAGTGAGTGGGACCTAGGAACCAGTCTCATCTCTAACTTCCTGTGTGACCAGGGCAGACACTCAGATGCTACCTCTCATTTTCTCACAAAACCGCGAATGAGTGGGTTGAAGAGATAAATGATAAGGTCTTGGCCTAAAGTTCTAGGCTTCAACTTGTTCAGGATAAAACTCTTGGTGGCCTCTTTGACTTCTGTTCCCCAGCCTGACCCACCACCACCACACACATACCTGGCCACCAGCATACCGTGTGGTCTCGACCTGCATCTGATCCCTTCTCATTTATGGCATTGCTACTACCTCAGTCCAAGCAACCACCATCCCTCCTGGGGTTATGGTAAGTGTCTCCCATTTTTTCCCCTTTATTCTCTCATTATATCCTCCCAGTTCCCATAGGAACCAGAATGTTCTTTTAAAACAAATGTCAGATCATGTCCTTTGTTCTGCACAAAACACTCTAGTGACTTCCCATCTTACTTGCTAGAGAAGCCAACTTCCTTGGCCTGGCTTCTAAAGTCTCCTGCCACCTGCCTTGCATTTCTCTGTGACCTCATCTCCTGCTGTTCCCCTTCAGTCACTCCAGCCACACTGGCCTCCTCGGATCCATGCAGTATTTTCCTGCCTCAGGGCCTTTGAACGGCTATTTCCCCTGCATGAGGTACTTGTTCCCTGGAGAGCCACATGTTTTGCTCCCTTACCTCCTTCAGTCACTGAACTAAAGAAGCTGTGCTTGGATCCCCCTATATGAAACAGCAACCTCCTCCCCACTGTACCCCAGAACTTCCTCCCCCCACTTTATTTTTCTCCTCAGCACTTATCACCACCATCTTATGTCTCACATGCTAAATTGTCCATCTGCTTATTTGCAGTCCCTTGCACATGAGAATATAAGCATCTGAAGGCCCAGGGACATTTTGATGCTCACTGCTGTATACCTGGGGCTTAAAACAGTCCCTGACATATCATGGCTACTTAGTGAACATGAGTTGAATAAGTGAATGAAGGACAAGTAAATAGATGAGCAAATGCTTCTATGGATTCGGGATTTGTCTCCAGCTATACTGCCAACAGCTTGGTGCAACCTCGTCTTTCTCATTAGTCCTCAAGTATTTGAGTTAAGTCTCTCTCCCCTGGGGGTTAGGCTTCTGTACACTCAAGCAGAGAGGACCCCCTGGTGTCTGCTTTGGGCTAGGTCGCATCCTCCTGTACGGCAGCAGGTATAGACGGGCCTTGCTGTTGGAGTGGGGATAAGGTGAAGGAGAGAAACGACAATGTTTCAAAAAGAAACCGGTTACAGTTGCAGAGCTGTTCCACTGCCACTCACTTCACACTCTACATTCAGCTGATTTGTTTGTCTCCCTTAATAGACTGAGAGTGACTTTCAGAAAAGGGTTATGTGTTATTCATGTCTGTGTCCCTGGTCCCCGGAGCAGTGCTCAGCACAGAGTTTCTCAGCAAATAGTTTCAATATTTGCGGAGTCTGGGAGGGGGCATCAAACATATGGTGATGGAAAGAGAGCTGACTCTGGGTGGTGAGCACATAATGCAATGCATAGACACCGTGATGTAGAATTGTACACCTGGAACCTGTGTAATTGTTACTGACCAATGTCACTCCAATAAATTCATCAATTAAAAAAATATTTGTGGGGAAGCCGGGATGGCTCAGTGGCTTGAGTGCTCGCATTGCAGCTCCAGCGTCCAAGGATCAAGTCCTGGTCCCGGCCCCAGCCTGTGTGGACCCATATGCTGAACTGGGGTGCGCTTCCCACCCCAGTTTGGTCCTGCTGGGGCGGGCTTCCCACGTGAGAGGCCCCAAGTTCTGCTCCCACTCGGAGCATGACTGTCATGTGGGAGGCCCCTGCCCAGTTTCTGCCCTACACAGCCCCCCACCCACATGTAGAATGAAACTATGTCAAAAACTAATGATGCACAACTATGGAGACTGCTCTGGGCCATCCCCCTTCTCTCTGTCTGCCTCTGTCTCTCTGTCAAAAACAATAAAAATAAATTTTAAAATATTTGTGGAGTCTATTTTAATCAATAAAACAGAAATACCAAGGGCTTCCATTGACCAGTGGTTGAAAGTTCTGTTTCTCTTTGGATTGGGGGAAGAGGCTTTGTAGTGAGGACATTCCAGCAGAATGTAAACCAGACCTCAAAGACAGCTACCACCAGTAATCACTTTGTAGAACAGACTCGAAGGCAACTTCACTAGGGTTTCAGTCCCAGCTCTCTCATGACTTGTGCACCTTTGGGCCATTACTTAAGTTTCCTCATCTCCTGATAACCTTACTGGTAAATAATATGATATCCTCAGGTCATACAGTAGGAAGTGGTCGTGCTGAGATTCAAATCTAGGCTGGCAATGCTGGCTCCGGAGTCCACCTAGCCTGAAAACTAAATTGGAAAGGATTTGTCTTTAAAGATTTATTTTTATTGTTTTTTGACAGAGAGAGAGAGAGAGGGAGACAGAGACAGAGAGAAGGGGGAGGGCCCAGAGCAGTCTCCATAGTTGACAGCATTAGTTTTCCATATAGTTTCACTCCACAGGTGGGTATGGGGCTGCGCAGGGCAGGAACGGGGCCGGGAGCCTCTCACATAGGTCCTGGCAAGAACCGAACTGGGGGCACACCCCAGCTCAGCATATGGATCCCCATGGGCTGGGGCGGGGATTCGATCCTTGGGCTCTGTGGCTGCAAAGCGAATGCTCAACCCGCTGAGCCATCCCAGCTTCCCGGATCTGTCTTAATTTTAAAAGTGAGGTGTCATTTGAGCCTAACATCATACACCCAGGAAAAGAAAACCCCAGAAGACATGGCATCAGAAGCACAGAGTGTTATCTAGAAAGTGCCCCGGGGTGGCTGTGAGCCAGCCTGCATAAAGCACACGGCATGGGCCTGGCACCCCGTCGGCCCTCCCTGTACCCTGGCTGTCCCCAACATGATTCAGGAACCGTCATCAGTTCTTGACATGGTTTTGTTCTACATAGGTGGGTGGGGGCCACGCAGGGCAGGAACTAGGCTGGGGGCCTCCCGCATGGGAGGCACACCCCAGTTCAGCATATGGGTCTGCACAGGCCAGGGCTGGGATTCAATCCTCAGTCCCCAGGGCTGCAAAGAGAGCACTCAACCCACTGAGCCATCCCGACTTCGCCAACAATTTTTAATGACCTGTGCTGACTGCTCCAGAGAGGCTTCTCTGCTTCCCCACTCCCTGCCATAGCTGGGTCCCCAGATGAGTGATGGTGACTGGGGAGAAGCGCTCTTCTGCAACTTGGGGACACACAACACTTCCAAAGCCGGTCTGGTGACTCAGTCTTGGGGAGACCCATGTTCAGTCTTGAAAATTTTTCTCTTTTCTCATTTTTCTACTTTGTAGCTGTGTTACCTCATATTAGCATCCCTCTACGGGCACCCCTCAGTCCTGGAAAACATAAAAACCAAGTTTAGGATACAGAGCAAAGCTAAGCAGCTCAGTCCAACAGTGGGTTCAATCTGATCGTTTTAACTATCACTCTAATAGCAAATCCTGACCCCTGACCTCCAGTGGGGACTTATTTCATGACTCACCCTGCTTTTCCAGGTGAGCTCTGTGCTGATCCAAAGTGCTTTTTGGTGAGAGATGCCTTCACATTTCATTTCTCAGTTGTGTTTCCATAAAGACACAAAGTATGCTGCTTTCTTAAATGATACTCAGAGGATTTCACCAGGACTTTATACATTTGCCATCCATAAGTATACAGAGATATGTATGCATATCTCATACATACACATGCACATGCACACACTTGGGTATTCCATAGAAGTTCCACTTAAGAACTTGGACTTGCTTTTATACTGCTCAGAACCACTGGGTTCAGGGAGAATTACCCTGCCTTTCCTTACAAAGATATAATTATAAGAACTAGTGATGATTAGGAACCGAGAATGGAGTGACAGTGACAAGTCTAATTAGATGTTGAAAGAGAGTGATGATCCCAATTTAGCTGATTCTGAGTCTTTCTGACAAGAATTTCTGAACACCAACTATTCACATTTGCTTAATTATTGAGGCAAATTAAACTAGATAAAGGAAGCATGGGACTTGGTGTTCCCAGGGTCAGAATTAGTATGTATGTGTTTATGTTTTAAATATGTATGGTTCCTATAGAGAGAGATGTATAGTTTTACATATCTCTATTACTGCTTTTATTTCTGTTCTTAAGATTGAAGAAAAGAATAGGAAAGATGGAGTAGACATGTATTTTGTATTTCCCTCATTGGGTACAGTCAGAAACCCTGCATGTTGTATGTAAAACAACATAAGATGATTCCGGAAAGAAGAGAGAAGGTGGCTGATGAACTAAGGATCTTGGCCCCTGAGCAATGACCCAGTGGTGAGTTTTCATGTTGCTTCATGTTTCCCAGACTCAGGTCTCAAAAAACTGGCATCTGCAAACATCAATGGGCTCAGAGAAGGGAAAAACAAAACACAGAAAAAGAACTCCAACGGAAGCTGCTCCTTCTAGCCAGAGGACTAGGAAGAGGGTAGCCTAGGAAGAAGAAAAACTATCAGACAGTAATGACTCTACTCCTGACAACAGAGCAGTAAACACTGTGGCCCCACTCCACCCATGCCAACAAAGGCTCGGTGGGGAGGCAAGTGTTCTACTTCTGCCAGACTGTAATAGGTGCTTGGACTCCTCACTCTCCATCAGTGGAGGCCCCCAGGGAAGTAGTAAGGGGGCCCTCCAATGCCTCCCAGCCACGGGGTGTCAGGGGAGCTTAGCAGGGGGCCGGAAGTCCTAGTCTTGCCTGGCAGTAACTGGGAGCATCTAGTCTAGGGAGAACTAGGCCCAGGAGGGGTCCTGGACTTCTACCCTACCCCCAACCCCCTGTCAGAGATTGAACATAATTTAATTCATAGCTGGTGGCCCTGTAAATAGGTATAATCTTTTTGGAAAGCCATTTGGTGATATGCCAAAAGATTTGACCTTTGTTTACCTTTGCAATAGCAACTCTACTGCTAGTAATTGATATTTAGAAGATTATCATAAATGTGTACAAAGTGCAGATTTTATCCAAAGAACTTATCAATGGCAACTATTCAGATGTCTTCTCAAAATAGAATATCGCTTAAGTAAATTATGGTATAGTCATTAGGTGTAAAAAAAATACATATATTTATTTATACATGTATGCATACCTATATACAATCCTTTATAAATGAATTTTCAAATTCATATCTGATATGAAAGATATACAATCAATTTTGGAGGGGCCAGTAAGAAAATTCCTGTGTAGGAAAAAGACAAGTCAGATGTACACATTGAGCATGAATAGCGGTGGAGTTACTTGGCTTGTCTATGTTATATACATTTTCTTTGATTAGCTTATATCCTGTGGGAAAATATGTAAATTGGTTTTCACAGCATTGGCAGTCAGCATGAGCAGAGAAAACAGGCCTCCCTCTTTGCACGGCCCGTCACCCCTCCACAAAGGGGCCATACGGTTTTGCTGACAGCCCTGAAGACCACTCAATCTCTTGTTGCCAATCTGGCCGCGCTAAGAAGCAAGGGCAGCTCCAGGAGAGAGTTTCCAAACATGCTAGGGTGAACATTTCCTTCTCTTCCGGGATCGGGAGGACAAATGCTACAGTAATATTTTTGTCCAGTTTCAGAGAGAAAAACCCAGCCCAGGAAAGACACTCCCTTGGGTTGTACATTGTGAGTTTCTTAGAGAACTACAGAGAGGGGAGGGGCTGGGGCTTCCACTGGGTTGCTTTTCACTGAATAGCAATGAGCCAGAAGAAAGCCCATAACTAATTGGCTCTGTTGGAGGGGGAAATGCTAGCAAGACTTTTTCCTTTCTTTTTCATTTTTTTTCAAGTGCATTGGGCCCCCAGACACTGGTATGGGTGTCCCCGCCAATTCTCTCCCTTCTGGGCAGGGGAGCAAGCAGAATGAGAATAGCAACTGAGATTAGCATGGGGCGACCAACGTGCCATTTGCATCTGAAAGTGCCCACTGCAAACAGCAGAGGCCACATTTGTGCTGGAGGGGAGGGGACTTGAATAAATTCTCTCCTGCTGTCTGTCCTGAGTGGAGCCTCCTATAGCTCTCTCCTCCATGAGAGAGCCTTCTAGATGGAGTAGTACTTACATCTCAAAAGAAACAACTCCTATTTCCGCTTAAATGACCTGGACAGTGAGGCTAGCAGTATGGACATGTTTAGTTCCTCAACTTTTCTCTGATCACTTTGTCTTTTTCTCTTCCTTCCTGCTGTGGATTGTTTCACCTCATTCACCAGACAGGGGATGTAGTCTGATCTTCCTTTGTTTCATCATTTGAAAATGTGGGGGTGGACAGTCCTTAAGGCTGGACAGGTTAAATCTCTCTAGCCCTGGAAATCTGGTTAATTATTCTCTCCCCAAGGATGTGAGTATACCTACCTTCCTTGGACATTATTCCCATACACAGCTCTGTCCTCTGTGGGGCAAAACAGTGGGGACAAAGGAATGGCATTTCACTTCCTCCTCTGGGAGAGAAAAGCTTGAAATTGTGAGTTTTCCCAGGCTTCTTCTGGGACGCTAAAGGAAGGCTGAATTGCATAATCTCACAAAAATGCGAGATGTAACCTACGCCTCCATAAACTCCCATAATATAGAGTCAGGGGATTAGAAACACCAAGAAACATATGCATGATTTCCTGACCTGAGCACGGTTAAAGACCTTGATTGCAAAACCTAAGTGCCTCCGGACCAAAGAGCCACAGACTCAGGAAATGTAATTCACCATGGAGGGATCTCAATGCCACATGGCGCTCTTTCAGAATAGCTACTGGGGAAAACACACACACACACACACACACACACACACACACACACACACCCCACACACACACACGTCTCTCTTCTATCTCACAGTACACTCAGAAACCTTGCCTGTTTCTCCAACAGAGAGTGTAGCTAAGGGCCGTCTAGATATCGCTAATTAATAGATTTCCTTCTCTGAGGTTGAAGGCTAATTTCTTGATAGTCAGTTCTTTGTTCTTGTTCGTTTCAGATGTGTTGAGTATGTGCTATTGATCAGAACTGCTGGACTTGGGACCCTAGCCAGCTTCTCAGATGGCCTCAGCAACAGTCCCAGTGGTAGCCCAGGCCTGGCCAGCCTGAACCAGAGAGCATGGCTGGGCTGGCAATTCTGGAAGGAGGCTTACAGAGGGAGGACAGTTCTAGTAAACTAAACAACTGGTTACTGGACACCTACGTGAGCTACAGACTGTTAGAGCCATACACTGAGAAAGCAAAGCCCATGACCTTAAAAATGTCACAATCTAATGGGAAAATATACATAAAAAATAAGTAATGTAATGTACAAAGTGCTAAATTAGTAATATGAACACTATTGTTATATGCAGACCTCAGGGGTTGGGGAAAGCCTTAAAAAATCCTTCAAACATGATGGTTCAAAGAATTTATCTGGACTTATTACAGGGATCTCTTTCTCTTGATCCTGAAGTCAGCATTGTCTAAAGTAGCTGTGGGGATACAAAAAATAATCATACAGGTAAAGATATAAAATATTACAACTTAGGTTTATGCTTTTTAATGTATCCTTTCATTTTGTTTGTTTTGCATACATATAATATCATGGTTCCAAAGTAAATGTTTATCATTTACAAAAATAATGTACCTCTTGGGAGGGAGGTGCATGCTCAAAAAATTGTGACATGAGAGTGTGAACAAAAGTTTGAAAACGGTGAGGCTCAGTCGTCCCTTGGGCCTTTGGGCAGCACAGCTGTGTTTTAGCAACTCTAAGCTCATGTGACTGTCTTCCATTGTCTCTGCTCAGCTAAGAGGGGACCCTCCCCTGACCTGCATCCTTCCATCTTTGAAGGCTTCCTGTAGTTGTATGACTTGCCACTTTCATGTTATAAATGGATGAGAAGGCAGACACCCAGACAGGTGAAATAAGTTGTCCAACATCACAGCACTAGTATTACTAATGTGCTTTCTGAATTCATTTCTTAATTCAGAAATTAAGAAATGAAACAAAACAACCACGATCTTGGCCAAGGTGTTGGACTAAGAAGAAACTGGCCAAAATCTTAGGCAGAAAAACAAAAATCACAATCTGTGACTACAAGAACCATAAAGGTGGAAGCTGGGATGGCTCAGTGGGTTAAGCGCTCACTTTGCAGCTCTGGGGACCAAGGATCGAATCCCGGCCCTGGCCCGTGCGGAACCATATGCTGAACTGGGGAGTTCCCCCAGTTCAGTTCTCTCTCTGACTCTGTCTCTGTATCTCTCTCTCTCTCTCTCTCTCTGTCAAAAAATTAATAAATAAATAAATAAAACTTAAAATTAGAAAAAAAACAAACCATAAAGGCCGTCAGCCCAATGAAACAGGGTAGATGAATCGGCATAATGAACGGCTACTTGTGGGATTTTGTAGCCAATGCAAGTCTGTGTTAAAATCCCAACTATGCCACTTCATACCTGTGGGATCTAAGCAATTCCTGAGCCCCTTTTAAGTATGCTAGTTGCCATTCTTGGGTTGCAAAGAATAGAAACCAGCTGTGGCTAACATAAGCACTCGCAAATGAAATGTGTTGGAAAGGGAAGGGGTCATTCTCAGGATCAGAGGAATAACTGAACCCAGGCTTTGAGAAGGGCAGGATCTAGGGCAGTTCCAAGGCTCGTGGGAGGAGGGGTAGACATCTTGGCAACTCCACTCTGCTTGTGAGTCTTGAACATACCTCTGCTCAGAATTCAAACGATCAGGCTAGATCCTAATTGGTGGCTCACAATTCAAACCCGCAGAGTAGGTTCTAATTGGTCTATCTTGGTCATGTGTCTGTCTCTGTGGTTCTGTGATTGGACAGAGCTGGGGTTTAAACCCTAGTAGTTTCTGAAGTGCAGGACAGGCTGGTCTTCAAAGGAAGGATAGCTGGGCAGGCAAAAGCAAGTCACGTCTACTATTATAGATCAAGCTTCAGTGACCTCATCTGAACAATGGGAATAAAAATACAGATTTCATAAGGTTGTTTTGAAGAGTCATTGAATGAGATAATGTTTGTAAAGTGCTTACTACAAGGCCTGGCACTTGGTAAGTGTTTACTGATGGTAGTCATTGTTATTATGAATTATATGAGACCATACAGAAATGATTAAAAGGTTAGGCTCCTGTTCTTATACAATATTGGTAGAAGTGGCTTGAAGTATGGAAATCTCACAGAGGGATCTATATGATTGAATGTCAGTGATGGAATAAATATTTAGAAGAGAACGGGATAAGAATGTTACTCCCATGAAAATTTCGGTTACTCTTATCCCTGCTTTGTGCATGGAGTCCCACTCCTCTTTACATTTCATTATTCTTTCCCTTTATAATTCCACGTGCGAATTTTCAAAAGAAATAATTTTTAATCATTCTTTTAAGTCACTCCCTTCTCACTACTCTAGACCTTAACATTCTTTTCTTGGTTACCCAGAATTCTCCATAGGAATACCAGAAGGGGAAAATCCTGCCTTTGAGGATAAGCTTCTCATAGGAAGTGTCAACACAACACAGCACTAAACACCCACTTTCTGTTAAAAAAAAATGTGAAATCCCCACAGACAGAATTTTAGATAATTAGTGGAATTTTTTAGTCATTGAGCTGAATTAAATCCATATTTAAACATCACATCAATATAACCAGATTTAGCATTCATGTTTCAGGGTTGACAAACAGCCTCCAGTTGTACAATTATTATGGGTTAGATGGCCCACGTCCTGGTAGTTGGTCATGGTTTGTGATGGATAACGAATATGCCTGGAGAGGGAGGCGGTGGAGCTGAGCTGGGCGCCTGGGAGCATGGAGTCAGGGCAGGTGGGATGTGCCCGGGCCCCACCTCTGCTCTGGCAGCCTTTGAATCTCCCTGGCATAGTGCTAATCTCTGCCCTGGGACAAGTTATCCCAGCACAGAAAGTCTCGTGAGAATGAGCCTTGAGATAGGAGCCCTGAAAAGGCTTGTTCAAGTTCAAGATGACCAGAAAAGCAGTCCAAGACAGCCCCAGCCAGCTGGTGCCCGCTGCAAAATAAACAGATGGCTCTTGTCTGCAAATGGGAGCGGTGTTACACGTGTGTGGCTAAG
Organism: Craseonycteris thonglongyai; assembly: GCA_004027555.1. NCBI lineage: Eukaryota > Metazoa > Chordata > Mammalia > Chiroptera > Craseonycteridae > Craseonycteris > Craseonycteris thonglongyai. Next base: position 25,710 of record PVKE010003962.1, read on the forward strand.
GCAGCCGCTGACAAAGCAAAGTAGGAAACTGAGCAAGGAGCTGGGTAATCTAAGCAACAGGCCTGTTTCTGTCTGTCTGAGCTGAGTAATTCGGAAAGGTCTGGGAACAGAGTCTCAGCCAAGCAGGTCTTTGATCTGGGGAGTTTCTCGGAGCTGGGTTTTGCAATGTCCTCGTCCTTCTGCCAGCAGGTCAGTGCCTTGAACAGCTTCTCTCCCCCACCCCTCCGCAATTCACTAGCTCACCGTGTCCTTCAAAGCAGACAAACAGTGTTCCACGTAGATGTCTGGGGGAGACGCCAGGCAGCTTTCCTTCCCCCCAATTACGGCCTTAAGAATAAAACACACTTACATTGGACATTCTGACACCTCAGAGAGCTTGTTGTGGGCATGCAGTAAATGACAGTGAACTGGTATCTTCCTGTCTGAAAATGAGGCAGATACTTAGGGCAGTGGCTTTCAGTCTCTCAGGCCATTAAAACCTTGGGAAGCACAGCAAAACGAGAGTTTAATAAACGATCAATTTAGTGGGTGAGTAAACCACAGTGTTATCTGACTTTTAAAGCAAAATAAATATACTGTATACATACATATACACACACACACACACACACACACACATCTGTGTGAGTATGTGTGTTCAGTAGATAAAATGCGTATAAGGGGCTCTTTAAATAGCAAGGTCCCTAAGTACATTTAAAATATGATTTGATTTGCAACATGAACACAACCTTTGGGGAATGCATTCTTTGAATAAATTGTGGCAAATGTACAAAGACAGTGTTTAAATGCTCTTAAAATCTTTGGCTGAAGAGCGGTCAGCTACATATATCTTTGGTTTACAAGAAGCAAAATGTGTTTCTAAAAATAAAAAAAGGAGACAAAGAAAGAAAAGAAAAGGAAGGAAGGAAGGAAGGAGAAAAAAACCCCAATGTTTCTCGGAATCTTCTCTTGGCCTGTAGTTCTGGATCCTCATAATTTGGCCCAAACCTTATCTTTCCAATCTTCTTTCTCTCTCATTAGACTTCTACACAATTCTTCTAGTTGTACGTCATCAGTTTTCCACATGGTTTCGTTCCACACAGGTGGGCAGGGGACTCGCAGGGCAGGAACTGAGCTGGGGCCCTTCCGCATAGGAGGCACACCCCCTCAAGTCAGGGGCCGAATTGGGAGGCAAGAGCCCAGCTTGGGGCCTCCCACATGGGAAGCACACCCCAGTTCAGCATTTGGGTCCGCACCGGCCGGGGCCAGAATTCGATCTTCAGTCCCTGGGGCTGCAAAGCTAGCGCTTAACCCGCTGAGCCATCCCAGCTTCCCCGATCAGGTCCTATTTCAAAAGACATTTTAACCAAGAAGCTCTCAGGGATCACTGACTCAGTCCTGTGATAGGGTCAGAGCAACACAGGGCCAGTCTTCCTCAGTGGCTCACACCTGCTCTGCTAACCGAGCTGCCCGGTCTTCAGCTTAGAACCTGTGTGGTGCTTCTCTACCTTTCAAGCTTGAGTATCACAGATGGACTTCTACGGTGACACACTCCTCCTTCTCTCCAACAAAACTTTTGTCTCTGCCCAGGAGTGAGAGGATCCCAGCTGAAATGAACTCTGACCTGTGGCCCTAACCCCTATGTCCTTGTGTAGAAGTCAAATGCCCCTCCCTTTTGTGCAGTGGCTTGCCGTCCCTTGTGTCATAGGTCTATCTAGCAGAATGTTTTACACAAAAGGAAGTCAGGGAATTATGGTTTAAATAAAGACGTTCCATGTCCATTTGAATGGGGAAAAAGCAAACCCAAACAAAATATAAAAATTGTTTGGATTGTGGGGGCGGGGAGAAACTTTCCTCTACCCTTCAAGATTGTTCTGGCTGGTTTAATCATTAAATCTCCGTGGGACAGATTAACAAGAGAAAACCAGATTCAATTACACACATACGTAAGGGAACCTCCCATATATAAGAGCCAGAGACTCCACATACATGAGAGGTGCAGGAACAGAAAGTTAAAATGAGGCATATATGGCATTCTGGGCCAAGGGTGAGGTAAGGCCCTTTGGGACTACAGAGGGGCCAGGGTCACTGTAGGAGATAAGAGCAGATGCACAGTAAGTTGAAGTTTGTCCTGCCCTATAGAGAGGTCAAAAAGGTTATCTCTGATAATCTCTGATTCTGGGAAAAGCTTTCATTGAAATTCTTCCAGGTTGTTAGTGGGTGGGGGCAGAAGTTTCTCTTGAGTCCGCAGGGTCTTGGTTGCCTTTAGCTCCAAACAATCCACATACCCCAGAGGGACATCTTGGGGCGACTTGTTCCGTAGGAGAAGCTGAATTTTTATGTTTTAATTCAAATGGGTTAAAACCAGGCAGACCAGCTTGTGTTCAGGATGCCTTTCTTCTAGAAGTATCTCTAGGAGATGAAGCCACGTCTCACCTTCCCTGGCAGCAGGGGCTCAGAATGACAAAGCAAACAGGTGTGAGAAGAGGGTCAGGAACCGTGGACATGGGTCAAACGTTCTATAGGAGCTTCGTGACCTGGGTCAAGTTAGAATCTGTGAAGCCCATTTCCTCATTTGCTCATGATGACAGTGTTTTGAGGATAAATTGAGATATACTTTTGAATGTACTTTGGACATTGTGATTTTGTACAAGGTGCTCTTTTCCCACCCGCTGTTGGTAATATATAAGCACAAAGAGCTTAAGCCTGGAGAGCTGAGGGGTCAACTGATACAGCTTGTTATTTTTATTTTCATTGTTTTTTATTGTTTTTTGACAGAGTGACAAAACCAGAGACAGAGAGAAAGGGGAGGGTCCAGAGCAGTCTCCATAGTTGCACATCATTAGTTTTCTACATAGTTTCATTCCACAGGTGGGTGCGGGGCTGCACAGGGCAGGAATTGGCTGGGGGCCTCCACATGGGAGGCACACCCCTGCAAGCTGGGGACCCCTCACATGGGAAGCATGCCCAGGGCGGGAGCTGAATCAGGGGGCCTCCCACATAGGTGGCTCACCCCGGTGAGAACCGAACTGGGGGCAAACCCCACTTCAGCATGTGGATCCACACTGACCGGGGCCAGGACTCAACCCTCAGCCCCCAGGGCCGCAAGATGAGCTCTCAACCCACTGAGCCATCCCGGCATCCCCTGGTATAGCTTTTGATATCAAGACAAGACTAAAATCTAAACCATGCAAGATGATGGTCTAAGTACTTAAAAGGTTTCTGGAAATGAAATATTCACAAACACCTTTGGTAATATGTTCAAAATGTTAAAAAAAAAAAATTTACAGACCCCAAAATGAAGTCATTTGCTTCCAGGAGAACAAACAAAGTCTTAATGGTGGTTTCAGTCTTTCTCAAGAATGTGACCTTTAAACAGTCAACCTGAAATTTCCTGATGAGGTAATCAGCAGGATAAACCTCTGCCTTCCTCCCACCCCCCACAAAAGATGACCAGGCCTGAAACAAGCCTTTCTTTTCTTGTGCTAAGACCTCCTTGCCCCACCCTCCTTCTGCCTGTAAAAACCTCCCATTTACTACACCACCTGGGTGTGTCCTTCTAGTCCTTACAAGGGAGGATGTCTGATTCATGAATCGCTAAAGAAAGCCAATTAGATTTTCAAGTTTTTTTATGGGATTTTGTTTTCAACAAAAGGTTTACCTGAATCCTGGCAAGGCTTTGTAGTCACATAGTTTGTGCTGCCTTTAGGTCCTATAGCATCTATATCTGTAACATTGAAAACCTCTGCCAGTGAACTGATGTAAGCAAACTCCTCCCCTTCCTGTCCAGAGGGGTGTGTCTCTAGCTATTCCTTTTGAGGGCTCAGGGCAGTGAGGGTTGATAGACTAAGTGTGGTGACTTCTTGCTGTCCTGTAGTCCATAGTGGAACAGCGACAAAAACCACTGTCCCTTTTGACTTTCCCTGAGGTAACCCACATTGGACTTGCTAAAGGCATGAGACCTTTTTAATGAAGTGCTTTAGGAGATCATTTCAAAACTGCCTGGAAGGGGGGGGGAGGGGCGGGGGAAACATAAATGAAAATATTGTGATTTAAAAAATATTTGGTCTTTTTCCCCATGACTGGTACAGACTACTAAAACCCTTGAGAATTCCTAAGTAAGGAGCTCCATAAAGAAGTCTTCTTCAAGCTTGTCCAACCCACGGCCCATGGGCCACCTGTGGCCCAAGGTGGCTTTCAGTGTGGCACAACACACATTTGTAAGTTTTCTTTTTTTTTTTAAATATATTTTTATTTATTTAGACAGAGAGAGAGAGAGAGAGAGAGACAGAGAGAGAGAGAGAGACAGAGACAGAGAGAGAACTGAACTGGGGGAGCTCCCAGTTCAGCATATGGTTCCGCACGGGCCGGGGCCGGGGCCAGGATTTGATCCTTGGTCCCCAGGGCTGCAAAGTGAGCGCTCAACCCACTGAGCCATCCCGGCTTCCCCTGTAAGTTTTCTTAAAAGGATCTTTTTGTGATTTTTTTTCAGCTATCGTTAGTGGATTTTATGTGTGGCCCTATACAATTCTTTTTCCAATATGGCCCAAGAAAGCCCAGAGGTTGGACACCCCTCCATATGCTCTTTTATGTTAATGAGGTAGCTTTTGGACCCCCTCAGGTTGGAGCTGTTTGCCAGAAGAGCCAATCCTGTGATTAGAGAGTTGTAACGTTCAGTCCCACTCCCAGAGACCTTGGGAAGGAAGAGGGACTGGAGGTTGAATCAACACCAGTAGCCAATGGTTTAAACTATTATTCCTACATAATGTATCCTCCGTAAGAACCCATAAGGATGGGAAGTGAGAGTTTCCACATGGGGAGACTTGGCGAGAATGGAGTGCCTGGAGAGGACATTGAAGTTCTGTGTCCTTTTCCCATACCTTGTCCTACGCATCTCTTCCATAAGTGGAATCTTTCTCCCAGTTCTCTTGAGCTGCTCTACCAAAGTAATGGAACCCACAGAAGAATTTGTGGGAACTTCTGATCTATAGCCAGTCTGTTAGAAGCCTAGGTAATAACCTGGATTTGCACTTGGCCTCTGAACACGTGGGACTGAGCCCTTAACCTGTGGGATCAGATGCTATCTCCGGGTAATGTCCAAATTGTGTTGAGTTGTGGGGTACTGGCTAGTACTCAAACTTGTTTGGAGGTGTCGGGAATCCTCCCATCTCAACACACACCTGCTAACCAGAACCTGTAAGGATAGAGAATGAGTTGGCATTTTTTCCAGGTTATTTCCTCGGGCCCTCTGGATCCCACAAGGGTCAAGGTCTCACTGCCTATGCCTGCTAGAAGAAGCTTACCTTGATCTTTCCCAGGCAATATGAGGGGGCCTTCAAGACTTCTCTTGGTCCTAAGCTCCTCTCTTCTAAGAGCCCTTGCCTTTTCACTCCTTACAACTTCCTTTGCCCTCACCTATCCTCAGAATGCCCTCCTTCTGGAAAATACCAAGTCCAAGATCTTGCCAATTCCACAGCCTTCATCACTGAAGGCCAATGGTGGAGAGGGGTTGGGGGACCATCCTGTATTTGCCCATCCCTCAGGATCTGTTCACCCATTTGGGGAGGTAGAGACGCCAGCGCTCCTTCTCCAGATTGTGGCTAGTTGCCTTGAATTATTGGAAATCAAACACCACCGTGAAGACTGATTTCCTTCTCTATGGTCTGCGGGAGAAATTGTTATTCCTCCCATGGGTGTAACTTTGACTCTCTTGTGAAATACTTTCATCAGCTCTATTATGCGGAGGGAAAATTGATGGCTCCCTCTCTGCCCTGAGTTATTTCACAACCCATCTTATATAAACTTGACACTGAAGGGCAGAGTGTCTAATCAGCCCTGTTGAAATTCTCAGAGGTGGTGGCGGCGAAGATGGTGGGTTGGAGAAATGATTTCAGTTGATGCCATCATAGTCATCATAATCATCTATTAAATATTGACTCTGCATCAGAAACAATAATAATAATAGTAACAACTCTAATAGATGACGCTTTTGATTGCTTACTGTGTGCTAGGCAAGGATGTAGGGGCTTTACTTGTACTGTTAAGATAGCTTCATGATAACTATATTGTAAAGTTGATACTCTTGTCCCCTCCACTGCACAGAGCAGGGCACTGAAAACCCAGGAGTAAGCAGTAGTGCCCATGGTCATAGCCAGCGAGAGATAGAAACTGCTTTCAAACCCATGTCTGACTAACTGCAGTGGTTTTTCCATTATTCTGACTATAGTTGGCACTTCCTACGAACGTTTGATTGATTTTCTAAAGACCCTTTAGGTCCTTGATATTGAAAATACAAGGTGCAGTTATGTGCTATTGTAATGTTTGAACAATCACATCTGTGTTCAATAAAGAGAAAATGGGCGTTCTTAGTCAGTTTACCTTAACTGAAATGGTGTTTTTAAAAAGCCTCCCTTTCTGATTTGTTAAGTGCTCCAAAGGGGAGCCAAATTGGCTGCCCGTGAGATAAATTCAGCTATTTATGCAAGAAATGGATACAATACAGTGGCCATCTGCTTCAACCTTAACCTTGAAGGACCTTCTCTAGAGAATGTAAGGTTAATGTGTCCTTCACATCTTATTCTATCTTGGCTCCCACAAGTCCTGCTGACCTAGGTGCTGGGCCAGTAGTTGTAATTTTGCTAGGAGCCTCTGAAGCAGTCATTCCCAGACCTTCTGCATATCAAAATCACCTGGGCACTTAAAAATACACAGTTTTCTGGGCATTCTCCATACTTTCTGAATCTGAACTTGACCAGAAATCTCGGTGTATTTTCTAAATTATATCCCCGGTTTGAGAACCACTGTGCTGGGGAAAGTTCTGTTCTCTGGAGATGATTGCTATTTTTCCTCTGGTACCAACTGCTTGCTTATTTATACCCTCCCACCTCCACACACATACTGTGAAGCAAAGTGTCTTCCTAGTGTCAGAAAAGCTCAAGGAAATGTCAGGCTTTGTCAACTGAAATCAATATTTACTTGAGAAGCCTTTTGGCACATCTGTGTTAGTAGTAAATGTCTATTCAAAGTGTCCAAGAACACTAAACCTTCATCCACAGGCTATATTTAAACACAGCCTCAACTCCTAAGTTGCATTCACATTTTTGTTAACATATTTTCCTCATTACTTCTTTTCAGTGTGCTTCATTGCTTGTTTATTTCTCAAAAATTGTTCCTGGAGACTGGGAAGCAAACAGATTGGAAAAAACCAAAAAATCCCAACCCCCTTGGTAGAGACTAACATAATACATTTTTTTTTGGCAGTTGTTTAAGAGAAATACTATCACATTACCATAACCTTGTAGTGATTATGTAGAATTGGCAATGTTGCAAATCTATGGAGATTACAAACAAGAAGGAAGACATAAAAGAAGTGGCTCAACTCCTTTTGCAGGTGTTGGGAGAGAAAGAAAGGAAGGTTGGGGAGAGAAAAATATGCGCGTGATCTTGATTTTGGATGCTCCTGACATTACCTCTTTCATTGCTGCCATATGTTTTTATTACTTATACACAGTCTATGTGTTTGAGAGTCCTTTTGTTGTGTTCTATCATTGTTTACACTAGCTAGGGTCAGAAATCTGGGAAAACACTCTTTAAAACAATCATGTGTTCCTCCATAGGAAAGGCTCTTTACATGTCAGATAAAGAGATTTAATGATTAGAAATTGCACTGATAGGGGAATGCCAGGATAACTCAGTGATTGAGCACTTGCCTTGCAATGGTGAGGTCTGGGGTTTAGTTCCTGACCCGGGCCCGTGCAAACCCATATGCTGAACTGCAGCACACAACTGGTAACCACCAAGACACTCAGTGGTAAACTCTTTATAAGTTTTCACCTCCCATGTGAGAGGCCCCTGGTTTGGTTCCGGCCCTCTCGCAGCCAGCCCCACATCCACCTGTGTGGACTGAAACCACGTCACAACTAATGATGTGCATCTATGGAGACTGCTCTGGGCCTTCCCCCTTCTCTCTGTTTCTCTCTCTCTCTCTCTCTCTCTCTCTCTCTCTCTCTCTCTCTCTCACCTTCTCTCAAACACTAAAATAAATCTTAGAAACGAAGGAAGGAAGGAAGGAAAGAAATTGCATTGATAGACTTGAGCTCTACAATATGCCTTTAAGTTTCAAAGTCATTCAGAGATGTCATACCCTGATATCATTGACTGTTGAACTTTTAAAGAAATGCAGCTCTTGACTATAGTGAGGCCCATTTCCTCTTGTTCTGGCTTCTCTCATACAAGGACTTTCTTTCTGTGGAGGGTGCTCACCAGTGTGCCCCTCTCTCTTGAAAGAACATAATATCTGTTATCTGTGACCGCCCTTAGAACAGCCTGATGTCTGGGGCAAGAATTCACATTTGGTGGCTTTTCTCTCACAATGACGGAGTGATTGAATAATGGAGAGCTTTCTCATTTCTAGTTAGGTAGAAACATCTCACAGAGAATGTTTCATTTCAGACAACACTAAAAATATGCATGTTACTAACTTTGAGTCTGATGCCGAACTAAGGTTTTTGCATGAATTAGTCATGTAATCCTATGAGGTGGACATGATCACCCCCATTTCACAGATCAGGTGTGTGAAAAACCAGTCCATTGTTAATCAAATCCACTTCTCTTTTCTCCCTGAATGTACAGCTAGAGTATATATGCCAGGCACTCTTGCAGTTAGGTGTAGCAAGGGGAATATGGACCTAAGTGGTATATGCCATTGGCCTATAAAAACCTCTCACCCAATCCTCCTCCAACCTGTTTCTCTTTCTCTTGTCTGCTAAATGGATGCAAAAGATTGAGCAGGGAGCCCCTGTATAAGTTGTGACCTTTTAAATCTAAAGTCACAGATGTCTAGACTAGAAAGGGCCACATCTGGACTTGATGGAGAGGACTGGGCATCTCTTGGGGGATCCTACACTTAAACTGGGTACATAAATTGCATGGGCTTTGGGGGCCTCTAGGTTGTCTCTTGTGGATAGCCTATGTGAGGGAGTAAGTGTGACCAAATAGTTGATGACCAGAATGGGGGCCTGTGGCAGAGACTGAATAATCGTTCCTACAATCACTCATTTTTCTCCTGGTCATATAGTTAGTTGACATTTTTCTATCCGTTCTTATGGTTAGGGGTGAGCATGTCACTGAGATTTGTCCAGTAGATTATGGATGGATATCATGTGTGTTGTACCAGGCCTGGTTCATCAAACCTTCTTCACAAGACCCCACACCCGCTTTTTTCCCCCGTACTTGGCTTAGAGGATCCCACAGAGAACTCTGAGGGGACAGTGGGGCCTGGTGGGTCCATTGCAGTGGACAATGACATGAATGAACAATAAACCTATATTGGGTGAAACCACTGAGATTCTTGGGGTGACCTTTACAACAATTCGCCTACCCTCACCCCTGGAAATTGATTCAGAACAACTAAGTCATGTGCCCAAGGCCACAAAGCTACCAACAGACTACAGCAGAAATACAATTGAGGAATAAGCTCCCAACTTGAGTCTTTGAAAGAATTTGATCAGACTCACTTGGGAAATCTCTCAAAAACAGATTCTTCAGCTCTACTCCAAAAAATGCTGTTTCTGTGGTTTGGGGCGGGGCAGGGAGAGGAGCGAAGGGACTATAAATCAATTTTTACAAGCTCCCTAGGTAATGGTCCCTAACCAATGCTGAGAAGCACCAAATGCCAGCCGTGATTCTAAAATATGTAAGCTGAATTCCTGTGGACAGCTGTCAAATGAGTAGCATGGTCCTCTAATTTATTGTCCCATCTGAGATACTTCGTACAGTGAAAGAAGGGGGAGCTATTAATAATTACACTGGGAAACCAGGCATGAAAGCGGGCTTTCTCAGGCAAATTGGCACACAGGAGCGCTTTCCTTACACACAAGAGCACAGCATAGGTCAGCTGTGTTCTCTGCTAAATAAAAATGCTATTTCCCATTATGAAAATGTTCCATGTTTCGAGACAGTACTATCTGGGGCCTGCATAGGACAAAGGTGGCCTGCAACCTAGGAGCAAAGCTGAACTCTGGTGGACAGAATTCCGAAGAGGCAGCCCCAGATGCATGGAGTAAGAAAACTAAAGTGTCTTGTAGCGTTGGAGAGGCAACACCAGGGTACCCACACCTGCTCGCCCAGACCCCAGAGCTGCCAAAGGCTGGAAGAGTGAACACAAGCAGTAGGAAATGGTGAGAACAACCCTGATTGAAAAGAGCCAAGTCCAGAGTCAGGATTCAGTCTGGGGTAGCAGAGGAGCAGTCTTGACTAATTTTCCAAGGAAGCGCTGTAGGCTCCAAGCTCTCCTTTTGAAGGCTTTGGGAGCTGGTGGCACCTACAACCTAGACATGATGCTCAATGTGAGTACAAAAAGAAAGCTCCAGAGTTTAACTCAGAGTCACTCTTGAGGTAAGGTGACCAGACGTCCTGCTTTTGGCTGGACAGTCCTGATTTTTAACAATTTGTCCTGTGTCCTGCGGCATTTTTTAAAAGTCCTGATTTTTGGAAAGAATGCACGACAAGCTAGGGAACGGCGGGATTTTTAATCAAGAACCCCCTTCCCCCCCGTCAATGGTGTCCTGCTTTACCAATGTTAAAATCTGGTCACTTTATCTTGAGGCCACACAAAAATGACCTTGGTGTTCTTAAATAATTTGTCAACATTCAGCCACTTAGTAGCTGAGCAATCTAGGACCACCTTAATCTCTCTAAGTCTCAGTTTCTCATAAATCTATTAAGGATAATCAAAGGTAGGTAGATAATCTCCACCTACTTCATGAAGGGGGATTGGCTGGATCAAACAAAATAACATATAAATAGTAGTGCTTTTTAACAGTAAAGATTATTGAAATGAATGATAGTATCAGTGTGAACAATATATTTTTAATTAAAAAAAAAATTTTTGTTTTGTTTTTGTGACAGACAGAGAGAAGGGGGAGGGCCCAGAGAAGTCTTCATAGTTGTATGTCAATCATTTTTGATATAGGTTTACTCCACAGGTGGGCATGGGGCTGTGCAAGACAGGAACTGGGCCAGGGGCCTCCCACATGGGCCCATAGCAAGAACTGAGTTGGGAGCGCACCCCAGTTCAGCATATTGTCTGAATGGGCCGGGGCCAGGATTCATCCTCAGACCCCAGAGCTTCAAAGCGAGCGCTTAACCTGCTGAGCCATCCTGGCTTCCCCAGTATGAACAATATTAATAAAAATGTGTAAAGTATAGGATCAGATAATAACAAGTTTTCCAAGATATGTGAACACTTTCTTTGTGAATTAAGTTAAATCTTAAAAGAAAGAAGCTAGTGTTCTCCTTTCTGTAAGTCCTGTGTGTGTGTGCATACGCTCGCGCCTGTACCCATTTCCCTTTTACCTCATATATTAATATTTCTTGGAGCTGCTTGGTAAACATGCAGATTAATCCGAGGTTTCTGAATCTCTGGTGGTAGGTCCCCAAAGTCTGTAGATTTAACAAGTTTCCCAAGTGATTCTTATGCATCATTTTTGAGATAAACTTCTTTAAGGGGCTTTAGGAATCAGCCTCCCCAGGTTTGGAGGCTAATTTGTTATCAAACATTGTTGTAATCTGATGCAGGAGGAGGAACTAACTGGTCAATCTATCAATCTATCAATACCTCTCCAAAGCTGACGAAGGTCTCCAGTAGGAGAATGCATTGCTGTGGGGTGTGATTAGTATCTTTTCTGAATTGAAGCGCAGTTATGGATCATGGCAGCTGATTGGTCACAAAGGAATAAGAGAGTAGGATATTTTCTTGCTTCCATTCTGTAAAGAACAACCTGAAACCAAACCACTTGGACTTTCCCATCCATATCTACAGTTCTCGCTAGCGCTGACAGAGATATGAGTATGAGCAAATTTTTGGTCCAGAGAAGGACTTGAATAAGTCTTGATTCAATGAAAGGGGAAGCATTAAAAATACTTCCTACATCTCTCTCTCTCCTTAGATGTCAGGAAGCTTTATTCACTTTAGACTAATATTTATTTCATTCATTTAACCAATATTTATATCTCATTTGTTATATGCTATGGGCCCTACTGGACAACAAAGAAACAATAGTGAACACCAACAGACAGTCTTCTGGAAAAAGCAGCCATCAATTCCACTCATTAGACTTATTTTCTTGTTTCGGCCTAACCTTGGATATTCCTGTGATGGTTAATTTTATGTGTTGAGGTGGCTGGACTGCAAGGTGCCCAGGTACTTAGTCAAATGTTATTTGGGGTGTTTCTGGGAGGGTGTTCTGGAAGACAATATTTAAACTGGAGGAGTTTGAGTAAATCAGATTGCTCTCCTCACTGTGGGTGAGCCTCATCTAATCAGTCGAAGGCTGGAATTGAGCAAAAACAAACAAACAAACAAAACCACAGCCTCCCAAAAACAAAAGATAATTCTCCAGAAGACGGTCTTTGGACTTTATCTGCAATATTTGTTCTTCCTGGTTCAAAATAAGGCTGGCTTCAGACAGGAACTAGAACACCAGTTCTTAGGGTTCTCTAACCTGCAAACCCCACTACAGATTTTGAACTTGTTAGCCTCCATAATCATGTGAGTCAGTTGTTTATAATAAATATCTTTCCTCAGTCTATGTACATTGTATTGTTTCTGTTTCCCTTGAAAACCCTGACTATTCACTAACCTAGTCACTGAGTCCAGTATGCATCATAGGAGTTTTTGCTGCATTCTCCATAGCAGTTACATGCTTAACTGGAAGAGTAGATGCAAAAAAAAAAAAAAAAAGTTGTTTCTTTTTCTTTTCTTTTTTTTTTAAGTTGTTTCTTAATGGGCTTAAATGCTGCTTCTGTTCTCCCCCTGGGAGAGTCTAATACAAGAACACAGAGAACATTGACGTGTTAAGCATAGGGCGAAGGCAGTGAACCCACTTCTGTAACACAGTGGGATGACTGCTCCACATGACCTCTGGAAGCACAGGTGACCGCTAATGACCTGTCTCTAATCCAATGGGTGATGAGGGGAAATAAGTCTCAGTTTGTATGTACTGTTTCCTCAAACATTTAATGGAGAGCATAGCTCCTATGGCAATGTGGAGAACCCAAACTAGAGAGGGATGTGTGCTCTGCTCTTGATTGGCCCCAAAAGCTATTTAATGAGAAACCAAATTCTGTATATATAACTGGAAAGAGTGAACACCTCCAAAGCACCATGTAACTAAACTTGATGAGGACAAACTGTCAGTGTATCAGTTGAGAAATGGGTGGGTCCTCAGTCTGGCACTTCTGAACGGACTGATCTTGAGGAAATGACTCAACCATTTGGAGTGTGTTTCTCCCTCTGACTGATGAAGGATAATAGTACCTACCTTCTGGGGTACTGACTAGGATTCAGTGAGAATCCACATCAAGTCCTTGGCATGGTGCATGGTGGGCCAAGCTGTCTCTAATTGCTATCCCTAAGAAGAATGAAATAATCCACATTATTTCTAAGAGCAGATGGAATCCTGGACCCGTCTTGATGTTTATTAGCTTAACAATCACTGACAAGGCGTGTGATTTTGTCTTCGAACACTTAGAGTTAAGGGAAAGGAATTCCGTGTAGCAAGTAGCAAGAGGAATGGGCATCTTTAGGCCTCTGAGAAATGGCAGGTTTTGAGTGGCAAGATAAGCTTGTAGACATAGATATGAAATATACATCCCTAAGCTATGAGGTAGTAAATGATTTATTGCCTGGCTTAGCTCACAAAACCCATCACCGTTTCTTTGAACTCAGACCAGTCTTTGCCACAGAGTTTTGGAGTTTTCCAATTTAGGCCTGTGGTTTTCCAACTTCAGCATTTATTAGAATTGCCCAGAGAGCTCATTAAACTGCATTCTGTTGACCTTCACTTCCGCCCAGAACTTCTAATTCCTCAGGTCAGAGGCGGGATTTGGTTGTGTACATTTCTAACAAATTCTAACAAGGAGATGCTGATGCTGCTGGTCTATAAACCCATTTTCAGAACCACTGCAATAATTAAAGACAGCAATCAAGTGAGGAAAAGAAATGATTCATTAGCACTCTCGCATGCTGCTTCCTCTGAACTCCTGTGGCAATTACCGTCTGTACAATACATCTGGCATTTAATCATGTCTTGTCTTTTGACATGTCTTCTCTGTGCCTGAATACTAGTTACGTGTTTCTGTTGGGTTTATGCTTAAGAACCAGGCAGGGATTGAGACCAGCAATGGGACAACCAGTGGAAGAAAGAGGAGGGGAATCCAGGCCAAAAGTGAAGCAGGAAGAAGATGATTGAGCAGAGGATCTGCCAGTGGGAAAGTGGGCTGAGAGCTGGACTCAAGCTACATCTTAAGATGCAGGAGGGAGCAGGCAAAGAGGACAAGAATTCACGTGGCATCCGGAAGGTACAGTGTGGGAGAGGCAGGCAGGCACCGGAAAGCTCCAGGGTAAACTCATACATAAACGACTCAGCCGCCAAGTAAGATAAAAGGGGTATGGGGTTCATGGAAAAGAGGATATACCCTGAAAAAGCTACCCACAATTGTTGGGCATTTTATTTTATCCTCTGCAGAAGAAAAGAAACTACAGTACCGAGTGAAGTGCTGATGTGTGTGTTCATTGTAGACAAAGGGGGTTGGACAGGATGATTGACTCCTAAGAGGCCAAGTTCATGGACCTAGGTAATTTGGGTAGGCAAGTTCCAGGAAAATGGATCTGGCTGAATGCTTGGGAGGAAAGCCATTTGAAAAGATAGCAAACCAAGAGGAATGGAATGAGAGCCTGACCCAAAAGAAAAGCCAGGACATGGGTTGGTTTGAAAGAAACAAAACTGGGTTCTTGGGATGGGGTACTCAGTGTTCTGTTTCACAAGCCTCACTTCTCCCATTTGTGGGCCATTGCTCACCTGCATCGGACAGGTGTGTGAATCTGGAATGCTAGAGGACTCAGAATCCTTGGAAAGCATGACAGCCAGAGATGTTCTAAGTAAGGGGACCAAGCCCTTTGGGATCAGAACTACTTTCACATCCCCCAAACCAACAAACAAGAGCTTCTGGTAAAAAGCAATGGTCTCCTTCTTTATTTCTTTTCATCTACAACCCTGTTTTCTAGAAGCAAGTCCTTTAAATTGTTTCTATTTTTAGTTTTTTTGGATACAGCTAAACCTCTAAATAATGTTTTTGTACTTTTTCTTGAGTTGTCTACATATGATATCTATTGACTCTTCAATATAAAAGTTGAATAGTGAACTTACTAACGCTACTCTATTTTCTCCTTTTGTCTTCCTACCAATGTTTGATGGTTTTGTTATTTTAGTTCTTCTATAGATTAGCTTCAAATTTGACTCTTTTTTTTAAGATTTATTTTACTGTTTTTGACAGAGACAGAGGGAGACAGAGAGAAGGGGGAGTGCCCAGATGATCCACACAGGTGGGCGGGGGCCATGAAGGGCTGGAACTGGTCTGGGGGCCTTCAGCATAGGAGACACCCCTCCCCCCCCACCAGGTGGGGGCCAAACCCAGGGCCTCCCACATGGGAAACACACCCCAGTTCAGCACATGGGTCTTCATGGGCCAGGGCCAGGATTTGATCCTTGGTGCCCGGGTTTGCAAAGTGAACGCTTTACCGGTTGAGCCATCCTGGCTCCCCGCCTTGAACTTGACTCTTATGATATAATAGAGTGTCTATTTTTTGCTATGTCAACTTTTTACAGAATTGCTTGATTCTCCATTTTATAAAATGAAGACATTTTCCTCTGTATCTTTTCAGTTATTTTTTTCCCCTCTCTCCCCACTTCATCCTGCATTCTAGCCAAATCTTTCTACTTCTACATTGTGTCAAAATTTTAACACTTTTGCTCCTGCAACAGCAACCAAGTCTGTGCTGAGCCCACAATGGACTGAAAGTTAAAAATCAATTTATGCTTCATGTTATTCTCATTGTTCTACGCTACAAGGAGGAGTAGGATCGCATGCCTTTGTGGGAGTCCAGTGGAAAGATCCATGGGCTAATTAAAATAAAATGTTCCTAGCTTCAAGGTCAAATGGACATTCTTTTTTACATCATTTGCTTAAGGTCTCAAGATGGTTTTGTTTACTTAATGTTAGATCTATGTCTTTTTTGGATAGCTTTCTGTTTTTCCTGGAGTGGCTCATTTACTGCTCTCTGTTCTCATAATTTATCGTATCTTCCAGTTTTGCCAGTCTTTAGCTCATTTTATCTACTCTACAGTATCTTTTGTCCAGAGACCCGCCTCCTCCTACAGTCCTTGGTCCAATTTAGGCGGCTTCACAGCGGACATCTGAGAATTCTCCTCTGTGCTTTCCTGAGTTGGATCTCTGGATTCCATATCATGTCTCTCTTGCTTTACTTTTTATTTGCTGTGCCTATCTCCAACTAATATCCTAAGAAAGGGCGACATTTTGTATCTTTGAAAATACTGTATTCTGCCCTCACACATGCTTCATAATGTACTGTATATAGAACTCTAAAGAAAATAATATTTTGAAGACGAATATTTGAACAACCAACGTTGCTGAAGAAACTTGATGGCTAATGAAGTCTCATACCTTTTCAGGTATCTTGTCTTATTTTCTCTGAAAGCTTAACATCTCTTTAGTCTTTGGTGTCCTGACATTTCCTATCAGTGAGGATTTTTATTGTCCCCATTAACTGAGGTGGTACTTACTGTGCCTTTTTTCTGTAAAGAATCAAGTTTTTCTCTTCAGAAAATTTAAAGATTTATTTTATTCTTTTTGACAGAGAGAGACAGAGACAGAAAGAGACAGAAAGAAGGGGAGGGCCCAGAACAGTCTCCATAGTTGTACATCATCAGTTTTTGACATGGTTTTGTTACACACAGGTGGGTGGGGGGCTGTACAGGGTGGGAACTGGGCTGGAGCCTCCAGCATGAGAGGCACACCTCCTCAAGCCAGGGGCCAAACCGGGGAGTGAGAACTGAACTGGGGGCCTCCCATAAGGGAAGCACATCCCAGTTCAGCATATGAGTCCACACAGGCTGGGGCCAGGATTCGATCCTTAGTCCCCAGGGCTGCAAAGCAAGTGCTTAACCCCCTGAGCCATCCCGGCTTCCCAGAAAATTTAAACTTATTGTTCCTTTAAGGATTTTTCTCCCTTCTTTTCTCTGTCCATTTCTCCTAATATTCATATCATTCTGATGTTGAATCAGAATTTTGAGATTGTCCCTCTACTATTTGTTCTGAGAGATTTTTTTGATTTTATTTGTAGTCCTTACCTTGAAAAATATTGCATGTTTGGCCACTTAATTTCACAGATACTACTAGTATTTAACATCTTTGGAAATCTCTCTGAATATATCATATAGGAGGTTTTGTTGTTGTTAGTTCTTTTCTGTTCCATGAATTATCTGTGCTCATATCTCCAGTACCTGTTTTTGTACAATTGTTTTGGCTATCTGTATCCATGTGGCTTATTATTATTATTATTAGGATTTATTGTATTGTTTGAGAGAGAGAGAGAGAGAGAGAGAGAGAAGGAGGGCGTGCCCAGAACAGTCTCCATAGCTGTACATCATTAGTTGTGACATGGTTTTATTCCACACAGGTGGATGTGGGGCCATGCAGGGTGGGAACCAAACTGGTGGCCTCCCACATGGGAGGTAAGACCCTTTGCCACCATCCCGGTAGTTACCAGTTGTGCTGAAGTTCAGCTTACGGGGTTTGCACCGGCTGGGGCCAGGATTGGATCCCCGGACCTTGCGTTTGCAAGGCGAGGGCTCAACCTGCTGAGCTATCCCAGCATCCCCTCCAGGCGGCTTTTTCATAACATATGCCTGAGATAAGACTGGTGTCCTTGTTTCTTTCTACCTAAGAAAGAAGGATTGGGTTGGGCAGCTCGTAGTTCTTGTGGCATTATGGGGACCTTGGTTTGGTGCTCCTTTCTACAGCTAAAATAGAAAGGCTATCCTGCACACACCTTTGTATAGATAACGCCTGAACTCTTCCTCCTGGTAACACTGCTCCCTTGATCTCCGTCTACACAGTTGGAGCCTGAGGTGGGTGTAGGGTGGAGAAGAACAGCTCACCTGACATTGCCTGACATCAGATATTGTCATCCACAGCTGCAGACCAATGCTGTCCTAAAGCTGGTATGATGACGCAGAAAGTGTGAGAAAATGCCCAATTTTACCTGTGCAGGATGATGAGACAGCGTCACCACCTCACACAACAGCATTCAAAGAGGTCTGCAGACAACAAACCCTTAGGGAATAACTTAACAGGTGTCTCAGTGTGCCTGAGATCAAGACTGGTAGAAAGGACTTGAATATATTTGTTTCTTATAAAAGAACCTGTTCTGGGGCATTCCACTTTCGGATGTCCACTCTCATTAGAGAGCTTCTACTTCTTTCCTTTCATAATAATAAACTTTGCTGCTTCACCTTTAAAAAAAAAAAAAAAGAATCTGTTCTGTGCTACCAAGCATTTCACTGAACGGTCTTCTGATTGAGTACTAATGGGTCACATGTAACTGGTCCTCACCACCCCAGCCCCTATATGCATATAGGCAGGTCCGTATCATATCAGTTGTATTTTATTTTTACATGTATTGTCTTTAAAGTGATACTACTAATATTTACATACATTTTTATGGCAAATGATTTAAATAATATAAAATTCAAAAAATCTATGGACAGAAATGTGAAGATCTTCATTCTTTTCCCCTGTGACTTGTCTACTTAGAGGAGAAAGTGTCATTTTGGTGAATATCCTTTTGGTCTTTTTTAAATGCATATATATATATATCTTTTTTTTTTTTTTAAGATTTATTTTATTGAGTTTTGACAGAGAGAAACAGAGACAGAGAGAGACAGAGAGAAGGGGGAGGGCCCAGAGCAGTCTCCATAGTTAACATTAGTTTTCCATATAGTTTCACTCCACAGGTGGGCACAGGGTTGCGCAGGGTAGGAACTGGGCCAGGAGCCTCCCACATAGGCCCTGGCAAGAACTGAACTGGGGGCATACCCCTGTTCAGCATGTGGGTCCGCGGCCAGGATTCGATCCTCGGTCCCTGGGGCTTCAAAGCGAGCGCTTAACCTGCTGAGCCATCCCAGCTTCCCCAAAATGCATACACACACACACACACACACACACACACACACACACACACACGTGTGTGTGTGTGTGTGTGTGTATACCGTCTGGAAAAAATCCAGCCATAAATGCCTTTATTTTTTATACCACATGGCTGGATACTTTCCAGACAGCCCTCATGTATATACAAACATACCCACACAGTTTTGTTTGTTATTTGTTTCTTTTACCCACACGTGATCGTAATACATAGCCTATTATCCATCAGTTTCTGCTCAAACAATTGATATTTTCTGTTGTCTTTAACCTCCCGAGTGGTTAAGGGCGTAGACTTTGTTGCTAGACTGTCTTTGCGTTTGAATCCTGGCCCCATTACTTACAGCAGTGTGACCTTGGGCAAGAGAGTCTAAATGCCCTTTACCTCCACTTCCACGATTGGAAAGTGTGAAAGGAGACGTATGTCACTAAGCTGTTGAAAAGGTGTAATAAGATCATTTCTGAAAAGTGTGCTTAGAATTGTTCCTGTAACTTAGTCCTCAATGAAGGTTAACACTTATGTTTTGAGGTTTGAGGAGAGCCAATAAGTAACGTCTTGCTTCCTCACCTGAGCACTGAGCTAATAAAGATATAATGAAGGAGTGAAATAGGTGGAGATCAAACTGTCACCTTTGTTACTGATAATATGCTACCGTAGAGTGTGGTTTATATCTTGAGGCACATGACTTTACGGAATCCCAGAAGGGGAGGGTCTTGCCCAGTCATAGGTGGTGATGAACTGGAGCAGGCCTGTCCCTGTGACATTTATAGTGAAGGGAACTCAACAGATGCTTCTGTGACCAGGGGCTCTCTTCTTCCTCTTAAGTAGCACAGCCATGGTTGCCTATAGAATGAAATCAGTTCATTCCATGCAATCCAGTGCCACCATGGTAGAGGTCAGGTGCAGACAGTGCCCCACTGTGTCCTGTTAGCACACGTGGCCTTTTCCGGAGCACTTGGTCATGCAGGTGGCACCCCGGTGGGCTTCCACTTACTTCCAAGAGCCTGCACCTACCCCTGTCTGTGGGACAGCTGCTCCCAAGCCTCTGGAACCTGCTTCGCGTGTCAGTACAGACAGCAGGAAGCACCTGGAGACTTGTAAGTGCCCCCCACCCCCCACCCCCCAAGGTGCCTCATCACCTGTGACCGATGCAGGAGAGGCATAAATGCTCCAGCTCTGTCACCGATGACCTGGCAGTATCTTCAAAGCTCCCCTGTAAGACTGAGCTGAAGACTCCCCCATGAGACGTCCCTTCTTGGCCCCACTTCTCTAAATCGCTTTCACTTTCTCACTCTTGTCTCACCTAAGACAGAAACCTGTTCTATTATAGTCCAGGGCCATTCATGTTTTTTCCTTATTTTCAATGGCTTCCTTGGGTTCGATTGTAGCAGTAAAGTGTTCTATGGGGATCTGAGAGTATAATACTGTACTTCTTTATATTCCTCCCTCTTATAGTTTTACACATAATAGAAAATAAACTTTTTTTTTTTGCTTTCTCAATTGGTTCTTAAAAACTGATACCAGAAAGTCTCAAAATATATGAAAATATAAGGTGTTTGGAAAATATACGTATTTATCATGCACAGAATATTACACGCATTCATTAGAGTTTCAAAGTTATTTTTTTAATACTGAAGTATGTTATACACATTTACAAAGAGAAAATCCAGGTTGATATGAATATTGTATGAAATTGTTATATGGAATTGAATAGCTAAGTACATGCTGTTAGGGACATTTTAATGTTGAAGTTGCTTTTAAGATTTACTAACTAGTGAATAATTTAAATGTTGTCAGAATGGATTCAAGGCCAATTAGTAGTTTGGTTGAAGATAAAAGTCCAAGCAATCTATGAGTGCCAACAAAGGCAATTAATATGATTTTATTTGCATGCCAAAAAAAAAAAAAATTCAGCCTGTGTACCAAAACGTGCATTTTCTAGAACACAGTAATTTAGCCTTCATGCCCAAACTGGGACAGTGATAATAACATAAATGAATCTAATAATAGAAACACAGGAAAACAGTGGCATAAGTAATAATACCTGACATTGGTATATGCTTTACTTCATTTCAAATAAATTTCATAGCTTTTTGGTTCAGATCACTAGACATAAAGCCTGTTTCTAACAGTTTTAGCAGGCGATAGTCTTCTTCACTTTGAATGCATGGATCTATGAATTGAAATTAGCCATTTGATATTTATATACCAAATCAGCTGGTTATTTGGCCAAACCAACTGAGTTGACCCGCCGTCCGGCTGAGACATTGTCGGTCACCCTATGCCCTACTTCAGTCATGCTCCCCACCCCCACGGGTCTCCAAGAGTCCGGATCTGAACATGGACCTGTGTGGGTATGTGTCTCCAACCCTACGTCCTAGGAAGCAGTCAGGGCAAGGGGCTGAGTGTGCTGGGGAGCTGGGGGTAGGTTTGCATCCTCCATTGTGCCCTTTTGCTCCAAGATCTGGTTTTATATCCCTACCACCCAGGTGGTTCTGTCCACCTTAGTACTGTCATTTTCTCTGTTCCATCCACAACTCATAGCCGTGAACTCTGTTCATGACTCAAAATAGGGTCACCTCATTCAAGACAATATTCAGCTGTTTTTTAGGGTGAAAAAGTTACTCCCAGAAAACATATTTGGCTAAATAATTGTAAAAGGTTTCCTACTAGTACTATTATTATTAGTCTAGTAGTAATTGTAATAATTTTAATTATTATACCCAGACTCCTTGTATTTCAAAACTATCATCAGGGGTTGCCAGGATAGCTCAATGGTTGAGCACTTGACGCCCAAGTGTGAGGTCTGGGGTTCGATTCCCAGCCCCGGCTCATGTAACCCTATCATATGCTGAACTGTGGTGTAACTGGTAACCACCGAGTTGTCTTAGTGGGGAAGTTTCTCACCTCCCATGTGGGAGGCCCTCAGTGCAGTTCCCACCTCATGTGGCCCCACATCTACCTGCTTGGCATGAAACAATGTCACAACTAATGATGTACAATATCGAACTATGAAGACTGCTCTGGGCCTTCCCACTTCTCTCCCTCCCTCCCTTTCTCCCTTCCTTTTTCACTTTCTCTCAAAACAATAAAAATATTTTAAAAAGAGAAAGCTCCTACAAGTCCTTTAAAAAATAAATATATAAAAACTATCATCAAATAGTATCATCGGGCATTTTATACAATTTACAACTGCTTTTGATTATGAAATTAATACAAAGATGACTTAAGTTTTTTTGTAGTATTCAAGCAATCTGTAGACAAATAAACAGCAGTAAGTTAATTAAAATAAAATAAATTTAGAAAAAACTTTAGGCATTTTAAAATGGGGCTTCCTCTCAGAAAATTAAAGATGCTAGTTGAGAATATTTTGTGGACAACACAGGCCCCAAAATATTTGGTACTGAAGTAAATATTCTGGTGACTAAGAAAAAGTATTTTGCTAAAATTAAGGGGTTGTTTTTGTATTTACCCAGTAACATGTACATAACTCAGTTCTGCTGGACCTATAGCCTACGTCACCAATCTTCCATACTTATTTATTGGTGGCTTAAAGAAAGAAAATTTGCTTTTTTTCTCCCTATGGAGACAGGGGCTGCCTAACTATTCTTCCTATCATGCTGAATCCCGTTTTAACATTACAAGAAAGCACCATGGTCAACTAAATGCCCATATGGATTTCTAGCTGAAAAGAGAAGTTCTTTCTCACAGACACATAAAGGTTTTGTTCCATAGCTTAAGGTGAAGATGCTCACATTATTTTTTTCCTCCATGTGACAAGAGAACATCAAGGTTATTTTTTGGAACCCAGGCTATGACATAAAAAGAAATAGATCTCCCTTCAACAATAGCAATCGATTTTCTTCTTTACTCACAAGACACAACACACTATTGCTCAAGTATATAGGTAAAGTCAGCCTCACAATTTATAGCCTGTCCCACCTGTAACAACTGCGTAGTCTCATTGGATTCGTCTTTTGGTTTGCATTCCATTGTGACAAATCACTCAGAAGGCTGCCGGAGATAACAATCTCCCTTGAGCAAATAAATATTTTTTATTATGGCTTTCTATCCAAACTGAAACTCTGCATCATGGCAATTCAAGGGAATGTCCTTTCTTAACCTCTAATTAATGGAAAATAATTTTTTTTTTATCAATGAGTGTTCCTCTCATTAACATTTAGTTCTTTTGCCCCTTTTGAAACATCATGACTTGTTGGTCTGCATTGTAATGGGATGTCAGTCGCTGTTAGGTTAGGTCTAGACAGGGCAATCAGACTCGCCCAGGGAAGTTCAACACTCAGTCATTTAAGTGGTTGACTGTGTGCGTGGCAACATGATGGACAATGTGGTAGTTTGATTCAGATTTTATTGTTGACCTAGACCAAGAAGCTTTGTCAGCTATGTCATGATCTTTCAGGTATGGCAGGAAGTTGCTTCTAGATGGCTTAACTGAAGAAAAGGCAATTGCAAATGCTATTAAAACAAGAGGGCTGTGTCAGACAATTATACCATTAGTTCATGTAGACACACAATCCTAAATAATAATAGCATCTCTCATTTTTGTAGTACTTATTCAAGTAGCAACCATGAATCATCTCAGTACTTTTCATGTATTAACTCAGCGAACCCTTCATTGGGGTTCACGACTCTATGATGTAGGTACCATTTTTATCCCTACTTTACCAATGGTGAAACCAACACACACAGAAGTAATGTATCCAAAATCACACAACTGGTACATATGTGGCAGAGTCAGGGTGTGAATCACTCGTGGTCCCACTTGTCTTAAACACTCATTTCAACATTTTGAAATGAAGTGGTCATCAAAACAGTCGTCTAACATTGTAGGGATTCCTACATACTCTGCTCAAATACAGCTACACAGTCCAAGTAATGGAGCCAGTGCTTCATTTCATCCCACACATCTAGCCACACCTTCCTGTGCAAGGTGCTGAGTCATTGTCTTCTATGCTGAGTGGTGGGGAAACACCCGGTGGCCCACCTTCTGGGAGTCCTCGCATCAGAAGGATTTTCTCTATTGGGAAAATCATGGCTTTAAGAGGGAAAGCCTGGCTTTTATAGTATCTTCCCGTAGGTGCCATGGATGATGACTCCAATTGCTTGAAGCATAGAAGGTCAAGAGCAGGTCCTATACCAGTCATTGAATTTCTCTTATACGTCTGTTAATTAATCAATTGTTTTATTTTGCACTCAGAACTACATTTTGTCCTTACAGGAATTCCCTTTGATTGACTTTGAGCAACTAATTTCCTGGAGAATTCGTTTCCTTACTTAGAAATGGGTATAAAAATATATAATTTTGGATGTTATGGCAAAAATAAAAATCATCACCTGACAGACATCAAATCCTTTTCATGAGTTTTTATGTATGAAGAGCATTCCATGACTGATTGATGATACAGAATTTTGAGAAATGCTCTCAGGAATAGAAATCGATTTCTTTGCTTATATGGCTTCTTATCTTAACAGTTCAATCTCCTGGCTTTGATCATTGTAACCAATTCAGCTTAATTTAGGCATATTGCATTTATCAGTTACCATTTTTCATAGTGTCTATTCATGTTTTCAACAGCAATGCATATTTTGGAATTTCAATCAAAAAGTACTAGGAAATATCTTCTCTCTGCCCACCCCTCTCACTGGAGTATAACCTCCATGAGGCCAAGAAGTTTTGATTAAATTTTCACTGATTTATCACAAACACCTGACACATATTAGATGCTCAAGTACTATTTATTAGCTAAATGAATCTCTAAATGTACATATCCAGATTTTGGAGGGACTTGTACTGTTTTAGCTATTAGCCTTTGAAGTCACAAGATTCTGTTAGAATTCCATCTCAGTCTACTAATTGTGTGACCTGGTGCAAATTCTGTCTCTTTGAAATGCAATCTCCTCATTTAGTAATTGGGGTTGATGTCTAATTCACAAGACAGGTATGAGAGTGAGAAATCATGTAGGGAAGGTGCCTGGTCAGCATCAAGTGTCAGTGGACGTCCCAGTCCCTGGGGACACTCAGTAAATGTTAGTCCCGCCTATCAGTGATCTGGGAGCCCTTCTTAGTTATTTACATGTAAATGGAAGGGAAACTTTGATCCTCATTTTGTCAATGGGAAGAAAAAGAAGCAGAATTGGCTAACGGCTATTTAGGAAGCGAGCTATTTAGCTACAGTTACAGCTTGCTTTCTTCACTTCCTAGGATGCCTTAGTAATGACTTGGAATTTAGATACATTTTGGGAGCTTCAGGGACATGATTATGTAAAGCTTCTCTAACAGTTCCTTGCCCCTTTGTAGTCAACTTTGGTGATGAGGAAGGAAACATGTGTTATGAGCCCCTGGCTTGAGTTTCTACCCATCTGGCAGGGGGTCTGGGACCACAGGGACTGAAATACATGATATTGAGACCAGGTGATGACATGCTTGATGGCTTCAAAATGTTATTTATAGCCCACTGTGTTGGTCACAGCAATTTCCATTGCAACTTTTCTCTGGAATCTCTGAGCTCGGGCTGGGGAACTGCAGCTTCAAAGTCTCCTTTCCTAAAGAAAACAGAGACTGCCCTTTGCTGACTGTTTGGCAGGTTAGGGTGGTGGCTGGGAGGCTGACTCTGGACAAGCATCTCCATATGGCGATGTGGGCTTGAGTTGCCGTCCTGTTTCTTGCTGTAGGGGATGCTGGCCTTAGAGGAGGCTGGAGAAGGAGGATTTGCCCACATGGTTGCAGTATCTTATAGGTTCCAGAGCCAAGGCCCAACCCCAGCCAGAGAGAGCACACATGTGCTGCAGATTACACTCCTACAGGGAGGGCATGATGTGGGGGAGGGGAACGAGAGAGCCAGATAACAGGACACTTTAGACTGAGGTTTCCGAGGAAGCTGGCTCTGCCTGTCACCAGCATTATCCCTGCAATGCCAGCAGGACTGGAGAGAAAGAGCAGATTGATGATGAGTCTTGGCAGAGCACTTCCCATTCCTCAGTTTCTGCAAAGTGTGGCTCTAGGTGCCAGTGTTTGGGAGGAACCTCTTAGCTGTCACTCCAATGCCTTAATGCTCTATTACTGCATCAGCCAGAGCCATCTGTTTAAAAGACTCCTGTTTTTAGTTGTGAGCCATCTCCAACATGATGCTGTATGAAGATATTGAATAAAAAACGTTCCTGATGGTGACCATGGCAGTGAGGGTGACTTGATTCTTCCATTTTGTCATGACTCAGGTGGAATTGGCCACCTGGTGGAACCTCAAGAACAGAGTGATGAGTTGTTGGTGGGGGAAGGGAGGACCCAGCATGGGGAGGGGTCATTGGCCACTTGGAGGTAGGGAGACCCCATGCAGAGCATTCAGAAGAGAGGAGAGGAGAGTAGGGCACACTCATGAGACGTGGGCAGGCATTCATATTAGCTGGCACTCAATTCACAGAGGAGGTAAGGGTATCAGAGCCCAAGCCAGAAGCTAGGGTCCTGAGCAGCCGGGTATAAAGGAGGCAGAAGTGATGTCAGAACCCCAGTCAACAAAATGGGTTTTGGGATTCAAAGCCCAGAGCCAGGCAGAACCGGACTGCCTTTCTTTTGTCTCCATCTGTATCTGGATGCCAAGGACAGTGCCTGATATGAACATGCACCTCAAACACATTTGTTGAAGGAACAAATGGAAGAACCCAGAGCAAAATCCAAGCCACGTCATCCAGACTGAGCTACTACTGGCTGAGCAGGTAGGTCTGGATTAGGGAGGTATGCAGGTGCATAGAATAACAATTGGTCTGAGGCAGCACCACCAATTAAATCCAAACCAGGGGGTGGGCTGAGCTTGAAGAACTGTATCCTGTGACATGAGTAACTCAGGAACTGCAAGGCCTTTAGTTAGAGAAAAGCACCCGTGACCACACCCGCCAGAGCTGACAGAGGTTGACAACTATAGGTGACCCTCCACGGTGATTTCTCAGAGGCAGGTTTCATTCCCTTATGTGACATACCTTTGTGACTATGGCTTTATCATTGAGGACACAAGTACTCAGGTTATGTATACACTTACAGAATGATGTTTAGAGAGCTGAAAAAGCGTTTTGAAGACCACTTAAGCCATTTCATCCTTGTTATGCAGTCAAAGGAAATGGGATGGAAAGGAGATAATGACTTGTTAGGCCAGAGTCCAAAGTATTTTCTTTTCTGTTTGTTTTTTCATCTTTACATGGCTTCTGTTATATTTATCCCATGCCCCTAATAGACTGTAAGCCCTGAAGAAGCTATTCTTGTACTATCACCACCTTAAGTACACGTGGCCTAATTTCATGGGCCAGCAGTCTCGAATCGAGCATTTGGCTGACAGAATGAGTGAGCAAGTGAAGAAAATGTGTCTTGTGAAGGGCAAGCAAGTTTGTCTCGAAATTCTGATTGCCTATGTAATGAGCAAGTTCCAGATTGCTCAGTGTAGCTGCTCCACCTCTCATACGTGTCCAGTGTTCAGGATTCAGAAATCACTTGGAGTAGAAGTCATATTTCAGGTAACACCACCTCTCTTCTGGGGTCTGATAACAGGAAAAAGCGAGATGGCCCCTGGGACGTTGTTATCTCTCAAAATAGCAGGTTCAAGCCCAGGCAGGAGGGGCCTTTCTATCTTAATTTTACAGGGGCCACAAATCAGAAAAAAGAGCACAGTTAGTTCTTTTAAAGTGGAAACTTCATGTTTAGAAAAGGAAGTCTGGCATGGCAGCCATACTGGTTAATGGCCTTTATTTAAAACACAGACTTGAAACCAGGAGCACACATCAGAAGTCCTTTAAGGAGTCCTTTAAGAATTCGTCATGTGAGGAGTCCTTTAAGAATTCATACCCAGGCCCAGCTCTAAGCATAACTCAAAGATGGGGCCTCATCATATTTAGTTTGAAAAAGCTCCTCATAAGGAAGATAGGTATTTGATATGTATTCTGATTCACTTAAATGCATTAAAAAGAAAAAAAAATTAAATGATCAGAGACTAGCCCTTCAGCACCTACCCCAGGGAACAGGAAATGTCCTCTGGAGTTTCCATTATGAATGATCTTCTCCCATGCTCACAGCCCTCCATCAGCATCCATAGTCCAATTTCCACCCATTCCTACTGATCTCCCAAAGATCTGATAGGACTTAATGCTTACTCCCTTTAGGGCTAAGTGAATTTATTTATCTTTAAAGTTGAATTGAGATAGCTGACAATGCGGGGTGACATGTTTCTGAACCCGGGCACTGTTGACAAACTGAGCTGGATGATTCTTTGTTGTGGGGCCATCCTGGGCATTATAGGATGTTTGGCCGCATCCCTGGCCTCTGCCCACTAGATGATACTCGACTCTCTTGACTTGTGACAACCAGAAATATCTCCAGACATTGCCACGCATTCCCCCAGAGGACAAAACGGCCCTGGTTTGAGAATTACTGGACTGGAGAACAATCCAATATAGTGTACCAGTAGGCACTAGGGTGCTGGGGACACAAAGATAGACACTGTAGGACTTCAGAAGACGGGAGGCCTTGGGGGTGTGGGAAAGGTAAGAATTCTGGAGACTTCCATAATAAGAGGCTGGACCTGATTTAGAACAAAAGGACCTTGCTGCCTTCGCCCACTCTTATTCTTTTCTTTTTTTTTTTTTTAAGATTCATTTTATTGTTTTTGACAGAGACAGAGAGAGACAGAGAGAAAGGGGAGGGCCCAGAACAGTCTCCACAGTTGTACGTCATCAGTTCTTGACATGGTTTCATTCCACACAGGTGGGTGGGGGCTGAGCAGGGTGGGAACTGGGCTGGAGGCCTCCTGTATGGGAAGCACACCCCAGTTCAGCATATGGGTCCGCATGGGCCAGGGCCAGGATTCGATCCTCAGTCCCCCGGGCTGCAAAGTGAGCGCTTAACCCGCGGAGCCATCCCGGCTTCCCCCACCCACTCGGTGTGTACTGTACCTGTAGAGTTACTTGAATTCTTACTATGGTTAAAGAACAGGAATGACTGTCGTTACGGAATGTTAGGCCTGAGTTCATGGCCAAAGGGTTTGAAACATTGGAAAGAATTTGCACTGCTCCCCAATTCTAGGCATTCACCTTGATGTGACAGTGGCCCCGAGGAAGCAAGCCCTGGTCTGAAGAGGCTCAGGGAAGCTAGAGGGCCACAGAGGCAAATTCCAGAAGTCAGGCCACTGCAGAAGGGCTCACTCCCCTCCCCATACCATTACCACTGTCCCCAACTGCGTGACACTGGGAAAGAGCACTGGCCCTCCCAGGAGGCCTTTGGTAGATGTAGTCACAGATCAGGACTAGTGTTGCCGTTTGCTGTGAGGCAATAACAAGTAACTCCGTGAAAGATGAGGTGTCAGCAAGCCACCTCCACTGGGAAACATTTCTGAATGAGGTGGCATAGAGGCCAGGGTTCATTTTTAACGTCCTCATTGATGAAGCTTATTTCAAGGACAGGGCTTCTCCCTGGTGTCAGGCAATATTCCTATTCAGACAGGGGTGTCACCTGACAGCCACCAGGTGAGTAATGCCCTGGGCAGTGACACCGTTGTAACCTTCTGCCATGTCCCCCAGGGCTCAGTTTTAATTACATCAGGATCCACACTTGTCCTGGATGACATTGTTCCTTCCAGCTACCTTACCATTGTCCTACCCTTTCCCTGAGTCGCAGCACTCAGGTGATGACTGTGTGGCCTTGTTAAGCTCATTACCATGGTTTCCATTGGATGTGCAATGATGTCACAGCAAATGAGGCACAGAGCTCTCATTTCACTCTGATTACAGCCTGTCACAGGCCCCTTTTCACAGTCTCTGCAATACAGTGAAAGCTCACAGCAGTCCTTTCCATGGTTCTGACCAGCATTGGATGTGCGGTTTCCATTTGACACCTTGACTGGCGTGTGTGAGAGACTCAGAAGTACTGAAACCAGCTAAGCCACCTCCAGATCTTAGACCCACAGGACATCTGAGGCAATGAGTGTGGATTGTGTTAAGTTTTCTGTTGATCTGATTTACAGCCGTAGAGAACGAAGGCCACTAATGGGCATACTGTTACTGAATATCTGAATGGTACAAGGAAATGGCACCATGGTTGTTGGTTGAAGTGAATCTGTGGTAAAATATCAGAGAAGGAGGTGAGCTGGACACTAATGGGGGACCTCACAGAGCATGGGGACCTTTGAGGTGGTCACTGAGTTCCAAGGGCGTGGTCCTCTGCTCTGGAGATCCATAGACTTGATTTATTGGTAAGCCCAGAGTTGTGCGGGCTCAGGGGAGCTTAACTGGCTCAAAAAGACTCTCTTGAGAGTTCTATCTAAATCAGAATGCTAATTTGTTCCTTTACCCTGAGGAGTAAATCTGCCAAGTGGGTCAGCTGTATCTTTTAAGTTGGAGCTTTTAAGGCTCAGTTCAATGGTGCCTTTTTTCCTTCTTCTAGTCTCTCCCCGGAAAAATTTCAAAGAAACACACACACACACAACCTATATACATATATATGTATAGATATAGATTCGATCTAGATACATGTAGATTAGATCTAGATACAGATGTAGAGATATAGATGCCGCACACGTTTCCACATTCCGACCAGACTTCTGTGGGCTTATGATACCATTGATTAGGCCACAGCAGACTTTCACCATCAGCCGTGGATTGATTCCACTTCTAGACCGGCTTGGCCCAAGGCCTCTGGAAGGCCAGATGCACATGGCTCTTCCTACCTGGCCCTCTGCCTCAGAGCTGAGCCTCCTGTCTCAGGCACAAAATGACTTTTCATTCCCATTTCTTTCCGGTCCTGGGCCACCGCTGCTGAGTGCCGCCTGCCCTGGGGCTGCTCATGCCCTCCGTCTGGGCCCCCTTGGGGCCCATGTCTGCCCTGGCTTTCAACCCCCATCTGCTGCTTACAGACTAAGACTCCGTTACCTGTTGTAACAGGTACCACTTGCTCACATTCTCTCTGCCCACCTTGCAGCTCAGCCACTGCTGTGACAACCAGTGTCAGGCAGGTGGAAACCCGAAGGCGTATTGCTGCAGAGGCGCTTTGTTGCCTTTCCATGGCTCCCTGGCCTTTCTCAGAAGCTCTAGAGTAGGACAGCTGCAGGAGCCTGCTGGGTACTCATGTGGTGCAGCCTCAGCCATGAGCAGTTTAAGCCCCACCAAGCAACCCTGGACTGTTGGGGGTGGGGGTGGGGGGCAGTGGGCGACAAAAGACGCCAGTGAATAATTCCGGAGTTCATCCTAGACGGCTTCTCAGAAGTCCCTTTGTTGACGCTTACATTGTACTTGAATCCTGGTACTGCACTTGGCTGTGTCCATCATTAGAGTGACTTCATCTAATTTATATTTTGGATCTAAAGTATACGGCAGAGAGTGGGATTCTTTGTATTTTTGTTGTATGTATGAACAAATTAACAAAGATGCCAACTTTTGCAGATAACAAAGCCTACCTACAATATCCAAATTTTCCTATTCTACGCTCAAAGGACCATCTGTTCTCAGTGTGACTACAAGGTGCCTGGGAGGGAAAAAGCATCATTTGTCTCTACTTCACCACCATAGGTGCTTATTGTCATTGTCCTTTTGGATGCCGAGTGTTTAAACATTTGCAGAGAAGGTTTAGGACAAAGTGTGCCTAAAGACAGGGCAGGACATTCATCCTGATAGAACTTACCCGAGTTTCCCTGCCCACGGCTGCTCGTTGCTGTCCTTTGGCCTCGGCCTCCGTCTTTCTTGGGGTCTTTGCAGGTTAGCTGCTGTCTGTCTGCTTTGGCCATTTCTTCCTGGGCTAGGGCATGCTGGAGCATCTAGGACACATCTAGCTTACCATGCAGGGGACCGCCCTGGCCAACAGTGTGTGCAGGACGTCGGAGCAGAGAGGAGGAGCCTGAGACAGGGAAGGGGACAGTCATGGACACATGCCTTCCCACTCCAGCCTGCTATGTCCAGAAGACTTTCATTGCGAGTCTTTTCCCTAATGACTCTGTTGGTGCGGTAATGGGGCACACGATCCTGGAAAGCCAGGCCCACAGTCATCAACAGGCAATATGGGAAAAGGAAGAAGGGCGAAGAGAAAGTTTGCCCTGGTGTCACCCATGGGCTCAGTGAGCTCGGCCCAGCCACTCACCATTTGAACGCCATGCCTCCAGGCCTGGGTTGTATAGTAATGCCCTTTACATCGCTCCTTGTCACAGGAATATGTAGTGTTTCTTTGGATATTTCCTGGACTGTGGGCACTTTGGATATTTCCTTATGTAACCCCAGGACAGGGCTATTGCTAGTTAGTTATTCAACCAATTACAGGTTAAGTCATTATTTTCTTCTTTGAAGTGCATACTATTCAGAGCAAGGAAAAGGAGTTCAAGCCCAATTTGTCATAGGCCAGAATTTTGCTGTGATTTTGAAGGCTGGTCAAGAAATTCTAAGACATGTTCTTCAAATAAAATTAATTTACTTTGTATCAATAGCATGCATGCATTTTGTGAAACTTTTCTTTTTTCTGATAAGGCATGTGATCAAGGTGAGGAACATAGCGTTAAACCATAGTCCCAATTTTAGCCAGGTGACGTCAGATGCCAAGGGCGCTTTAAGATTCCTATCTCTGACTTGGAAAGTCAGGGTTGCTTCACAGGGAAAGAGACGCAGTCAGAGTACAAGCACAGATGGCGCCTTCCATTTCAGTTGAGCACAAAGACAAGGAAGGAAACGGAATTCACTGTGGAGGGTTAGAAACCTGAGGATGTCAGACCGCCCCAGGGAACCTGCCTCGCCAGGCTCTGGTTGACCATCCGTGACCCACGCACACCCGTCACGGCTCAGATGAGCCCCTTTCTACGCCTTCCACACAGCCCATGCTGTCTCTCCTTCCTCACCTCTGCACGAGCTGTTTCCTGGCTCCAAAGACTCACCTGCTTGATGTACCCTGATGAAAGAGTAAATGGGCTCGGGATTTTAGAATGTTGTCCCATTCCACTCTGTGCTTCCCCTGCCACTTAGCTATTCGCTCTCCTTGTTTACCTGTTCATGTCCCTCACTAGACCACAGACACCTCCAGGGCAGGGACCTCGTCCATCTGGTTCCTTATCGCAGCCCCAGCCCCCAGTCCCCATCTCATTCGTGGTAGGTGAACGACTGAAGCTTAGTGAAGGAGCTCGGCCTTCCAGCCCCTCTGTCCACAGATACTTCTGACCTAATGACTGAAACTTCTGACCTAATGACTTCCCCCAAGTGTTGTCTGCTCTCCCTCACCGCCCCGTCTGACTTAGATTTAGGAATGCCTCTCCCAGCCATACAGTCTACTGCAAAAGCTCCCAAACCACTTAGACATCAAAACACCTTTACTATGAGAACGTGTTGATAAAACATCAGCAGGAAGTCAAGAGATGCAATAACGACTTGGTTTGTGTTCATCCCAGAAAAATGGCTAACAAACCAGTTGCTGTCATAAATGATTACAATGGGATCAATTACAATTTTTTTATTTTAAGAGACTGTGAAAAACATTTATCCATAATCCTACATGTCTAGGGAGGGTATTTTGTTTGTCATGTAGGTTATAGTTAGGCAGGGCTGGAAGAACTGGAGGTCTAGTGGGGTCTACCAGTGAGGAAAGGAGGGAAGGCAGATGGAGAAACAGAGACATGCATACCGGGCACCTGACCGACTGAAAAACAGACTTGGTCAGTGACGTCCCAGGGGATGTTTTGTAACAACGTTAATGATGAGAAGGAAACATCTCCTTGGCCTCCACCATGAAATATTCGGTAAGATGCACCTTGCACACTAATGCCCTGTTGTGTGGGTTTTCCATGATGGAAATTTTCAGTGTTGGCACAGGAAAAACACCGAGGATGCTGTGAAAGTAGGCAACTTTCTGGGTGCCCACCAGAATGGTCACCTCAGCGTAGTGATATACCTGAAAAAGAAACACCAATCTGGCTTCAAAAGACTGAAAGACTAATAGCAATTATTGAAGGTTATTTTGATGGGGCGGCAAGAGAGAATTATACTGCAGAGCACAGAGAAGAACTAAGAAGTTTTTTCTCCTCCTTAATATAAAATCTATATTATTTCCCGACGCTGCCTCTGTTCTCTGTCTTTCAAAAATTCTGATGACCTCGCTCTGTCTCTAGATTTCTTTTCTTTGTGATCTTTTTCTATAAACTCATCGACCACCTCATAGTTTTTCCCATCTTTTTATCCCGTTACACAACAAAAATACAAAGGGCTAAACATAAAACATATGAGTATAGTAGTCTTTAGAACAAATGACAAGGGAAAGTGTATTTAAAGTTTCATGTTTTGTCCCTTTCATAAAATTGTCACAACAAAAATTGAAGAAATGAAATATTCTTAAAAGAAACATATAAAAATCTTACTTTCCATATAAACATAAAAAGACCAAAAATACAAACATTTTCACTGAAAATGGTTTTTGTATCTTTTATGTTATTTTTTTCATATTGTCTTTATTGTGGGAATGATATTGTTCCATCAAAATCCAAATGTTAAGTGCAGCATTAAAACTATATTTTCTTTTCATTGCAAAAATTCAAGTTATACATGTGTGTTATGGAGAAAGAAAGAACTCAAATGGCATATTTTGCAAAATCTTGGCACTCTTGACTTAGATTATTCCAGTGTAGTTCATTGTTTTACTCTAGCTTGCTTCTAGGCATTTTTAGAAAGCAACATTGTAACCATTTTGATATATTTTAGCATCTGATTATTTTTTATTGTGGCACAGTTTTAGAATCTCAAGGTTCTTTGTTTGAAAACATCCTTCTTTTAGCCCCAGACCTGTGGAGAATGAGTTTGTGTAGCATAAATATTTAATAGGTAAGAAACATTAAATATTAATTTATGTTGAAATTGTAAGATAAGAGACTTAACATATAGCAATAGCATTAAGTAAATGACATGGATCAACCTCAAATCAATGCTGCTTACACATCACATAGAGCAGCCGTCCCCAACCTTTCTGACACCAGGGACTGGATTCGTGGAAGACAATTTTTCCATGGACTAGGAGGTGGGAGGGGGTATGGATTCAGGATGATTCAAGTGCATTATATTTATTGTGCACTTTATTATTATTATTACATGGTAATATATAATGAAATAATTATACAACTAACCATGGAATCAGTGGGAGCCCTGAGGTTGTTTTCCTACAAGCAAGTGATTGATGGTGGTCTCGTGCAGTCAAACCTCTCTACTAATGTTAATCTGTATTTGCAGCCACTCCCCAGTGCTAGCATCACCTCCTCAGCTAAAACTCAGGTCATTAGGCATTAGATGCTCATAAGGTGTACGCAACATAGATCCCTCATGTGCATGGTTCATAATAGGGTTCATGTTCCTATGAGAATCTAATGCTGCTGCTGATCTGACAGGAGGCGGAGCTCAGGTGGTCATGCGAGTGAGGGGGAGCGGCTGTAAATACAGATGAAGTTTTGCTCACTCACCTGCCATTCACCTCCTTCTGTGTGGCCCAGTTCCTACCAGGCTACAGACCTAAGAACATCTAGATGAAAAACAATCACTAGCATAATTTCGATTTACTTTGTTTTCTAGAACATCAGTTAATGTCTTGAGACAAGACACTGTTTTAGACGAACTCTAAGGATCCAAAGATAGACCTCAAGGATCCCTGCTTCTTGGTATTTACACTCTTGTATAAGCCCACCCCCTTGTAATGTAGATGGGACGTGTGATTTACTTCTGACCAACAGAGAACAGCAAAGGTGATGAGATGTCCCTTCCATGATTAGTTACATAAGAGAGTGACATCTGCTTTTTTAGCAGACTCTCTCCCTTGATAGCGATAATGAAGAAAGCAGCCATGTCGGAGAGGCCCAAATGGTGAGCTTGGGAACAGTAGCCTTGGCCCAAACTAACAAGAAATTAAAACCTGCCAACATCTATGTGAGCTTGGAAGCAGATCCTTCCCCAGTCGAGCCTTCATGTAAGATCCCTGCAATGGCAGACATGTCATCAATCTTAATGGGAGAGATTCTGAACCAAGGACCAGTGCCTGAATTCTTAGCTCATGGGAACCATGAACCACTAAGGGTGTGGTCATTAGTTACATAGTCATAGATAACAAATATGCTGCCCTGACCTGGGTTCTAAGTCAGAATTTCAATATTAACACCAAGAACTTTTCATTTCTTATTAGGAATGTTCATAAAGCCAGGGGCTCCTGAGTAAAATCTGAATTACAGGGAAGATATTTTCCTTTCCCTTTTTCTCTTTGAGCAGATGCTGGTTCCTTGGAATGACGCACATAGATACGTTATAGACATTAAATAGTTCTGCTTTAAGTTGACCCTTTCAAAGGGAGTTAATAAAATAGTAATCCTCAAAGACTGACCACAGGAGAATGTCTAGCTCGCCTCTGGATTTTTAAAGAACCTAGAAATTGTGTTTTCTTTGTCCTTTCTCCAGACCCTTTCAGGCAGATCCCATTCGAACTGCCTTCCACCATTCATTAGTTTCTACTTAGGCAACTTCAGATCAAGACAAAAGCAACAGCTCATACTTACCAAGAATATATGAACACAGGTGCCAGGCGTGTATCATGTGCTTTACATTGATTGATTCATTTAATGCTCATAGCAACCCCATGAGACAGGTAGTGTAACTCTCTCCATTCTACAGATATGAAGACTGAGGTGCACAAGTAATGCCAACCAAGTTGTTCATTTATGAGTGTTTCACTGTCATTCTTGGGAGCTCCTTCCTTGAAATTACAGTCAATAGCAAGAGGTACAAGTCCACAACTTGTTCTGGACTCCTCCTGGAAGTGTGTTGGGATGGGTTGGAGGCAGCTTGAAAATATGAAAAGAAGAGTTACTGGGACACTTGGCTTTCTTGGCTTGACCTCTGGATGATCACCTACCTTCCTTGACTGTAGCAGGGGGTTCAGAATAATCGACCAAGGTGGGAAAGTCATCTTCTTTAAGGCACGAAGCCTATTTTTTTCAAAGCACTTGTACTCTTTGTGTATAGTGTACCTTTGCCTCGTATAACATAACAAGGCTACACCGAGAACATCTGACCTAATGCTATTAAGGTAGAGGTCACATGGCAGGCAGGCGTCCTCCATACCCCGCTGGGCTACCACCCAGGCAACTGGTATATTCTTTTTATTTTTTTAATTTTTAATTTTTATTGTTTTTGACAGAGACAAACAGAGAGAAGGGGAGGGCCCAGAGCAGTCTCCACAGTTGTACATCATTAGTTTTTCAATGTAGTTGCACTCCACAGGTGGGTGTGGGACCATACAGGGCAGGAACCTGGCCAGAACCTGGCCAGAGTGCCTCCTGGATGGGCAGCTGGCCCTGGTGAGAACTGAACTGGGGGCACACCAGTTCAGCATATGGCTCCCCACAGGCCTGGACCGAGAGATAATCCTTGAACCCTGGGGCTGCAAGGTGAGCACTCAACCTGCTGAGCCATCCCAACATCCCCTATATTTAAAACTGTGTTCTTGTTTGCTTATACCTGCCATTAGCTTTTTCCTTTGAACTCTTTGCAGGACCATCTATAGTTTCTTGACATGCTAGTTTTAGCCCTAAAGATTTTTTTTTTCCTGTATCTCCCAAGAAATGTAAGAACTCTCTACTGAATACCAATAATGTAACTTAGAACATTTTATTAAATTTTGAGAAGAAAATCTCTCAATACCTCTTTCCCACCTCCACCTCCCCCTTGGAGAAAGTCAGGCTTCTGTGTCTAGTTTTTCACTGTGAGCACCATTACTGTATTAGAACACTTCGATAGGTTCATAAAAATCCTAGGTAACGACAATGATAAACATTGTAAGGAATGTGCAAAGAGAAGAGGCGAACAGACCTACCAAGGATAAAATGATATCCTGTATTTCTACAACCCACTTTCTTGATAGGCGAACATATAATAGCCGCAAATATAGCAGATTTCCTACTGTCTCAAGTGATGAATAGCTAATTGAAAAAAACCTGCATCTGTGGCAGAGGCTAGAAAAAGAGCCCACCCTCTCTGCCAGTCACAGATAGGTGTTTTCAGAGTGACATTTGGAACAGTTTTCTCATCTTTATAATCTGGTTCCTTGTTCGTCTCTTTTTTTTTTTTTTTATTGTTAAATTTAATGGGGTGACATTGGTTGGTAACAATTAGATAGTTTCCGGATGTGCAAGTCCACATCACATCACCCATGCATCGCATCATGTGCTCACCACCCAGAATCAGCTCCCCTTCCATCACCATATATCCGGTGCCCACTCCCACCTCCCCCACCCCCCCTCGTTCGTCTCTTGATGGGGGAAGGAGAGACTGATGCCCCAGGCTAGTGAGGCTGTATTTTGGTGATAGTTGGGGTCTTTTGATGCCCTGGAAGTTAATCCTTCTCACCAGACTGCCTCTGTTATTGGCTGATATCTGCAATATAGAGCCCTTTCATCTTGCTGCCCAGTGATGTAAAATGTGGTTGTACGTGACCATAAAATCGGTTTAAATGCCATTACTTCAAGACTAGTTAATGGGCATTTATTATTTAACAGTGCCTTTAGGTCATTTGTAGCCAGGCTGGAAAGCTAACTTCTCTCTCCTCTCTCCTTCACTAAGACACATGCTCATTACTCAAAATACACGATAATGACTTTGGCTTATTTGTTAATGTAGGAGGTTTATTTCCTGATAAAACAGGAGTGTAGTTATTTGGCTACTTTAATTGGTACCAAAGAGTCTTAAACAAAACACACAACTTCACTCTCATTATAGCCCTGGTTTCTGAAAGGCTGTCAGCTGCCAGTTAGAGGTATTTCTAGACTTTCTCCCCACATGAATGCATTTTCAAGCTCTCTTCCTCCAGGTTATTATTCAGCCCAGGCAGGGACCGCTATTATGGAGAGCCAGAGCGCTTTCTCCTATTCACTGCTGACCTCTAAGACGTCTCCACCTATTACCAGTTCCATTGCCATCTGTCGAAAGCCCCTGCTGGTAAAATCTATAACAGTGGCTTCAGCGTCTTCTCCCTGTGATCCTTCATCCTAGGATAGCAGCCAGGCTCCTCTTGAATGGGCGGCCGCTCTGCGTTCCCCACGGTTCTGAAGTCCCCGGGCTTTCAGAGGGCTGCTCCTCCTGGGACACCCCTGTTTTCTCTACTGGAGGTTGGGCAGGGGAGTGGGGCTTCATGCAGGAGGGTGACAGGAAGGTGGCATCAAATGCAGGGATGTTCTAGAGTGTTGGTGCCAGAAGGGCTCTTGGAGTAAATGAACTACTGTCACCATCAGTCTTCATTGTTGTCACATGGTCCCGGGACCCAGAAATCTTTGCCTCCACTGCCTGCAGCTGTGGGGCCTGCAAACAGGGACCTCCCCAAAAGCACACTGTTAGGAAGAGGAGGGGCCTCAGGGGGTGTTTCTTGTCCTCTGCCACCAGGAAGAAGGGAGGAGCGTGGAGATGCCAGGTCTGTTCATATGCCATGGTGCTGGGCACTGGGCTAGGGGACAAGGGTTGAGCCCTCCTGGTAGAGGAAAACAGAGAAGTCATGGTTCCCCTCTGCTGACCAGGCTCGTAAGTGCGATTCTAGAAGCTTTCCAGGGGCACCAATAGCACCGAGGAGGGCACTGAAATGAGGCTGCGTAGCAGATCCCCGAATGCTTCGTGGAGGGAGAAAGGATGCAGCTTATGTTGAAGGATGCATTCGAATCAGCTGGTAGGGACATAGCTGTCGGGGGGGCAGAAAACCTGAGTTCCGCATCCAGCAATGCCACTCACATGACCTTGAACTAAAATCCCTCCATAAAAATATGTAGATGGCAAGAAAATCGTATTTCAGAGCACAGAGAAAAGCAAAGCTGGGATCCTGGCTCCAACCTTTCTGTCCTTGGACCCCTTCAGCAGGTGAGAAGACCATTGTCCATGGTGCTTGTCAACAGCAGTGGGCCGTGGGGATCTGGTGATATATTTCCTTTGTATTTGAAGCGACAAGTGTAAACAGTTGCTCTCTGAGGTCTTCTACCCTGAAAACTGTAAGGGTCTGCTAATTGGGGATTTCTCTGATTGCACTGGGCTCCGGCACAGGCTGTTTCTGTTCACATTTTGGAAATGTTGTGAACTTGCTTCAGCCAGTAGCTCTCTACAGCAAGATTAGGCTCTCTATGTTAATGTTTATTTATTAACTCATTATCCACACATACGAAGTATCCTTTAGCGCCATGGACTAGACTAGAAACTATACAAAGGTGGCACAGTTCCAGTTTCCTGACACACATGCAGTCCAGCAAGAGAGAATGACAAGAAAATCAATGACTTCAAAACAGTGTCTGTCATAAATCCTATGAGAAAAGCATTCATCGAAATGGACACGGATTAGGGCCTGCTGGGTGGAACAGGGCAGAGAAGCCTTCCTGGACAAGACAGTCCTTGAACAGAGATTTTGAAGGAGAAAGAGAAATTAGCTGGGTGAATATGGGTGTTAAGAGTGAGTGCGAAAGTATACGGTGAAAGCAGTCTTCTTAACACGTCAGTTTTGCCATGCCATTTCTTCAAATACTTTGAATGCAATTCTAACTACTTAGTACTTTAAAAATAATCCGGACTGAGATCCAAGATGGCGGCATGAGAGGAGAACGCCGATAACTGCCTGGGAAGGGCCTTGTGAACAGAGGGGAATCCACAGGGGAAACCCTGAGAAGAAACCTCAACTAAGAGAACCACACAACGCGGAACAACACCCAAAGGTTAGAGAAAAAAGGGGAGACCGGGAGAGGGAAAGGGAAGCAGCGGTTCGGGGACAGAGACTCGGAGCGTGGCCCGGGGCTGGCAAACACAAAGGGGGATTGGGGGACTACGGTCACAGTGGAGCTGGATTGAGGGCGGGCTGGAAGCCGAGACGTAGGGAGCGTGGAAGCCCCACAAGACTGTGGACAATTTAACATCCGAACTCAAGGGACAGCACGCAGTGCCCTAATCAGATCACAGAGCCTAAAGTGGAACAGGGACTGTGGAGCAGGGCGGCGGCACTTCCCAGCGGGCGGGGTGAGAGCAGGGCACCAGCCCACAACAGCTCAGCACCCCTGATTTACGGAGGAGATTGACTGTGAGGGAGCGCCTTCTGAGGACAGGGCTCTTGGAGTGAGGGCTGGGGCTTGAGTGGGCATAGCTGCATTGGACGTGCTTGGAGTGACTCCGGCGGTCTCAACAGAGCTGGGAGCGTAGAGCGGCTGCCGCCTGAGCTACGGCCTGTGCGCACAGGGCTTTCGGCGCCCCGCCCACCGGGCCTCCACAGCGCCGCTGCCAGCGCGCAACTGGGCTTTTGGTGCCCCGCCCACCAGGCCGCTGCGGCGACTCTGCCTGCGCGGAAGTGCGCGGCTGGGCTTTTGGCGCCCCGCCCACTGGGCCGCTGCGCATCGCTGCGTGCGCGCACCGAGTTTTGGTGCCCCGCCCACCAAGCCGCACCGCAGCGCTGCTGCCTGCTCGCTGGTGCGCTACAGGGCTTTTGGCACCCTGCTCGCCAGGCCACCACAGCACCGATGCCTGTGCGCAGGTCCGGCTGTCGGCGCCCTGCCCACTGGGCCGTGGCAGCGCTGCTGCCTGCTCGTGAGCATGCAGCTGGGCTTTTGACGTCCCGCCCACCGGGCCTCTGGGGCGTTGTGGACCGCATGCGCAACAGGGCTGCCTGCCGGGTCTCCGCGGTGTCA
Source organism: Craseonycteris thonglongyai (assembly GCA_004027555.1). Taxonomy (NCBI): domain Eukaryota; kingdom Metazoa; phylum Chordata; class Mammalia; order Chiroptera; family Craseonycteridae; genus Craseonycteris; species Craseonycteris thonglongyai. The sequence goes on from PVKE010003962.1 coordinate 67,437, forward strand.
GTGCCTGTGCGCGGGACTGCACGGCCGACCAGGGCCTCTGCCAAGCTCCAGCCCATCCAAGGGCAGCCCTGTGGGCGTGCCTTTCAGATACAATTGAAGGAGGGGCAGCTAGGAAGAGGAAAGACCAGAGCTCCTGCGCCCCACCCGCACTGAACCATCAGCCCCCATGCTGAAAGAGGAATCTGCTATTGTGTCTCAGGCCCGCCCTAGCTCCTACTCACGTGCCCCACCCCTGGCCACACCTTTACTACCCTGCTATCTAACAGCTAAGACAGCAACCTGAAGTGCCCTAGGACACAGAAGCTGTCTGCTTCCCCCAACCCTCTCCAAAAATCTCCTTCTCTCACAACTGAGTCCAAAACAAAAAATAAAGAGAAGCCCATCTGATAGGCAACCCCCCAGAGGGAAAACAGACTCATGCCTAAAGCAAAAAGAACCACATCAAACACAATGCACACCTCAGAATCCAAAGCCCCTCCAGAAGATCAGGGGCAGTCTTTAGTAAAGGACCTTGCACACTTGGAATCAAATCTAAGTGAAACAGAATTCAGGGCTGCATTA